>SNQN01006091.1:3818-19642 GCA_008642245.1 Bassia scoparia | reverse complement strand
ATTTATAATTATAAGCATAAATAGATATATTTAACCCCCCAAAAAATATTTAAAACAAAAAAAAATATCTAATCAAAACCCAACATGGCCCCCCTACCCTGCTAGTTACCACTATTAGGAATCATATAATATCCCCCTTGAATCTCTGGTCTTTGCCTCCTACCTTTATATCTCAACAAGCTTGTTTTAATACTCAAGACTATATCTTTAGTTTGAAAACTTTTTCTTAACTATATTGAATCCCCAGTTAATGTATCAATTTAGAAATTTAATTTTATTCTTTACTAATTTCTTATTATAATTGTAATCTATCAACCATGACAATTGAATTGATTTATTGAATCTACGCTATCTAACCCTTCCTAGATTCTCTAATTTTACTAACTATTTAACAATATCTCTCTTTTTGATGTCAAGCATATCATCATCCTGTCAATACAACATAACCAAGCACATTATCAATAACTTACTACTACACACTATACTACTACTACTACCTACACTACATACTACTAACTACTACCTAACTACTACTCACTACTCATACTGAACTACGTACAACACACTACACTACTACACTACTACTACTACTATACACATACTCACTACTACTACACTATACTACACACACACTATAATATTAACCACCAAAGCTTAGCTTACACGCACACAAACACCAAACAAATACAACTGAAGCCGACAATCTTCCTCCCCACCGCAGAGCAATTCCAAACTAGGCCAGATTGACACGCGGACAGCTGACCCTTACCGACGCTTTCAGAACCAACCCCCGACCAACCCCCCAAAAAAGAAGAAAAAAAAGAACCTTCACCCAATTACCCGCACCCCTGCTAACGCCGCCCAAGCCCCCACAAAATCCCCCAAACAAATGGTGAACCAGAGCGCAGGAAAAGCCCGGCAGCGACACACACCGCCGCTAGTGCCCAAGAAAGAAAGCCGCAGCTTGAAAGCACCGCAACCCGCACGAGCCCACGGACCTCCGACAACACCAACTAACAACACAGAATGCACAACAGGGACGAAAGCACACACGACCCACCACAACACGAGCCCAGAAGGCCCAACAAACCTAACAAGCACGCCGGACAGAAAAGAACACCTATACCATCAAACGAACAGAAAGCCGACGAGGCGGCCAACCGATACGAACGCCGCACCACCTAACATGACCCCCAGGCATTCCAGAAGCAACCTGCGAAAAGAATACACCAAGTCACCGGCGGAAGAGGGTTCCAAGAATCGCGGAGTGGCTCACAGCGCCCACCCATAAGGCGTCCCCGGCCGAAAAGCCAGACCTCACAAACACACCCGTTCCGCTAACAACACCAACCCAAAACAATGAAAACCAAACGACAACCAGCAAAAAAGCATAAGCCACCACAGCAAAACACCCAGCCCCAAACAATAAGGAAGCTAAATCGCAGGCAACCCCAAAACCAGCCCCGACATTCAAACCGCGCCAAACCCAAACCACTCAAAAAAAGCGTCAAAAGAAAGCGAACATGCCAACAAAGACACAAAACGCAGAACACGATAAACAAAACTCACACTACAGGAACCACAACATACGCCATCACACAAATCCAATCCCGCGAACCACCGACAAGAAAGGCGCACAACGCCACCAACAAAAACCGCCAGCCGACAACTGCGAAAAACCCAACGAAGCTGCTCCCCTCAAACCAAAACCCCGCCTACAGCACGACCGAACCAAAAACCTCCCCTGGAAACGGCCCCCTAAAGAATTAAACAAAGACAAACACAAAGGCAAAGAAGCGGAGAGAGAGACCGATGCCAGGTGGTGGCCCTTGCAGAACCAATCCGTAGCGAGAGAACCAGCAGACACGAGTCAGCCTAAGCACACTAGCAGCACAGGGACATCGCGAGCAACTGACAAGCAAACCTGGAACAAATTTGACCCAAGCAATCGGTTAGGGCAGAGCAACACACTTCTCTCTTTCTCCACAAATTTTCTTTTTTGAAAAAACTTGAAAAGAAGCGTATGAATGATGCAGTAAACAATAAAATCCTCCTTTTTGAACTGACTTAGTTTTTAGCTAGAGTTTTATTAAAAATACTTTTTATTACATTTTTTTGTGTTTGGAAAGAAGAAGAAGATAATTTCTATCCCTATAAAATATAGATTTCACGAAATAATAAAATTCAAAAAGATATATTATCTTTTCTATCACAAATATAATTAACGAAAATAATGACAATTTAAATAAATATATATCTTTTTATAAGATAAATCGTAAATTATTAGAAACAATATATTTTATAAATATTTTGAAATTACAGGATTACACTTTCTGATGTTTTTTTCGAGCTCACCTCTTCATATTTTTGGCCACATTTTAGGCATGTGGGTTAATCTAAACTGAATGAGCTAGAAGACAATCCAATTACAATTTTGTAACTTATAAAATTACAAATTACCACTTACAGAATTCAATTGTTGCCTCCAACGTCATTCAAGTGTAACTAGAAATTTTCAATTATTTTTTTTGCGAGAAAATAAACAGTTCATTCTCAGTTAAAGCTCAAAGACACTTAACAATTGATTAAAACTAGTTAACAACATCCATAGAACCTATGAACTTTATTGCATCTAATAAAACACAAATCTTGATTCATAATCGCCCTAATAATTTCCTCATTTGAGATAAGATTGTGAGTTCGCATAGATCGCATTCTATTGTTTGTATTCGTTTAACGTTCTTGCCTCCGTGCTACATTATGTTAGTCTTCTTCCCAAATATAACAAAATAGTTAAAATCTCAGCAAACAAGTTTCCAAGAGGAATGTATGTCTATTGATCAACAAAAACTAGTATGTTGAACCACAACTCCAACACCAACTGAGAGACACAACATTTGGTACCACCTGTGTACCAGCCGACAATCCTGGACAAAACAAAGGACATCGACTTTACAGCCAGTCTCGCCCTTAGAAAAAGAGCTGAAGGGAAAAGTCCAACTAGCCTAGTAATTGCCAGACTTAAAAAAATACCAAAATCTCCTAAGACCCTCATTATATAATCCAAACTCACAGATACCATAACACAACAGAGATACACCTCTTGAAACGGATAGGCCAACAAACAAGCGTTTAACCGACAGTCGATACAAACCCCACACATGACCCCTCCAAGGGGTGACGAACGGAGCAAAGACCAGTAGAAAAGCACCGACCCTAACACCCCTCCAACGAACCTCCATCGCGGGCAACCACCCAAACGCAAAAAACGAAGAGGCGCCTTTGACAACGACACCTACAACCTACTGCGCTACGATCGACTCAAAGCGAGGAGAGTGGAGGGGGACTACCAACGGCAAGGAAGGGCTGTAACCAGCCCTCGGCACGTCAACCCTTTCCCTTCTGTTAATTAGCTTAATCACAGTCACAAGACACACTAAAAAAACACGAGTTAAGATAACATAGACCCAACTTTTGGTTTTTTCACCGTTTGGGACCTGGAATCTTTTTTTTCATCGTTTACTACCTAGCTAATTCCGATGATTTGTGTTAACCTAGTTACAACTTGGTAATTTAGACTGACTTCCCAAACCAAACAAAACACAAAACAAAAAAATGAGTTGAAAAATTAAACGTAACTTCAGTTTTTGCGCTCAGCAAAACACAGTTCCTCTGCTTTCACTCAACAACCCAATCTACTCTCTTCATAACTTCTATTCTAGACATTTTATCAATTAAAGAGCATATTTTCAAGATTTTTATCATGCGAAGTCTACACTCTTAGGTAAGTTATTTTTACTTTCCACTTTACTTTCTTACATCATGAAATATTATTGTTAAAATTGAATGGGTTTTTTAGGATTTTATTTGAAGTTTGAATACGTCATATTATCTTTTGTTGACCAAGGCATGTTGACAAAAACAATAAAGTTTCTGCAATCATTCTAGAACTTATCTTGATGGAGTAAAAATTCTATTTCACATCACGATCTATATGCCCTGAACCCAAACATTTAAAATCGGGGACAGAAGAAATTAGTTTTGATCGTAGCCGTTGTGCTCTACTCATCATAACTATAATAACAAAGAAGAAATTTGCAACATGATATTTTTGTATTATAATTTTGTTCTCACGTTTAAAATGAGTTCATGATTTATATTGGGACCTGTAATGTTTTATGAACGTGCTAGTATAATAATTTTCACTTAAATTAAAATGACTCAGGAATATGGATTTCAAAAATGTATTGTTCATGCTCCATGTTGGCAAAGTGAGATGAATAACCAGCTTGAGTTGTATCAAGGAGCCATAACATTCCGGTGAGCTCCCGATATGTGCAGCTTAATCAATGACTACCTGCTTATATGATTCAAATATCTTAAAGTTATAAATTCACCTATAGGGCACCAACACGTACTAACAACAGATCGCTGAGTTGCTCACTACTTGCTCTATCTATTAGAAACTCGAAAGAAATCAATCTTAGAGACCTAGTTATGATGGTTGATCTTTGGCCTGTTTAAAAGTTGCTAGATATACATATGGTAGATGTTGACTTCACTGAGCTCAAGTAATATGAAAACTCTTAAGAATATTTCTAATAATAATCTCCATGAAAAACTCAATAAATTTGAGGCCTTCTGAATATGCTGAATAACCTGTGTCAACTAATCCCAGTAAGAAGGATAGAAAGAGTATGTAAAGATTCATAGCCAAGAGTGATGCAACCAATCACCAATACMCTATCTTAAAAACAATAAGAGAATTTACTAGCAAGATCTCAAAATTTGTGCCTTTACTCGATGCAACTCACTATTGTAGACTATTAAATTGCTGACATTTATGAGTAAGCTGGGACCAGTGGTGAATTAATGGTAGCAATTAGCACTATAATGGTTCAATTGTTCAAAAGCAACATGACAAGCAGCTTCCTAAGTTRTGTATTCAACCTCATCCCCTTTCACACCATAACATTGCTTAAATCTAAGAAGAAAAACAAACTCACCGTATAAGCTTCTATTTCTTTGAGGAAATTCAAAACAAAGAACAACAACAATTAATCAACTATAAATACAAAAATATATTGTTTATCGACCCAGCCCTTCACTCTGGACTTAGTTTGAGCTTTAAAGTAGTACCATAGTTAACTGCATTCCGGATTAAACCCCCTTACAATCAATTCTAAATTATTGTTACGGTACGATTATTATGAACATACTGCTTCTGAACCCCCTACAAAACTACATAATGCTTGCCATAGCTGCACCTTATCAGCACCAACCAACCAATCCATAAGGGTAACTCCTTCTGGCCACATTTGAAAGCCATACCTGCGTAGTTACGCCTAAGATTATCCTGCCCCCGAGGCTCGGTTCACCACAGAAATTTACTTGGGTACTGAGGTTATCTCCTAACTCTTCACCACAGAAATTTACTTGGGTTTCCATGTCCGACATTTTCTTCGGACACAGGAACTCGAGGTAAAATGAAGAGAGCGAGCAACCTAATTACKAAGTATGTAGCGTTATAAACCCTTAACTCACCAAGTTAAACAAMATCAACATAAAACCACAACAATCATAAAACATACTGACCTAATTGCCTTCAACAACACAAAAATAAAACAATGACAAACACAATGACCCAAATTGAATTCAACCGCAGCAAAGTAGAAAACAACTCAGTGTCCCAAAACATAAAACAAATAAATGAAAACATGACAAACAACGAAATTAGCACTGAAAATACCTGAAAATCCTCGAAGCTCGTAGTCACCATGAGCAAAAGTGCAAGTATCGCGTACGCAACGACCCCTTTGATAAAGAACACATAATTTGGTCTTGAATGGCCTCGTTTCCACCATTATTTAACAAAACTATTGGGTCACCGCGCAGTCAATAGTTCTTCAAGAAATTTATATTTGACGGTTATGGAAATTGTTTCGAATATGAAAGCACCAAATTATTCAATTCATCCTAACAAAGAGTTACAACTTGTTTAAGTAAAAAAAAAAAGAGTTGTGCATTTGTTTCAGAGTGCGAAAATTAACCAGATAGTCTAAATAAAATTTGCCAAAATATGAAGAGTAGGTCTTGGAAAAAACATATAGGAAGTTTGCGTCGTTTTTTTTGAGTTAAGATAACAATAAGCACTAAATTTTTGTTTTTTCATCGTTTGGGACTTGAAATTTTTTGTACACTTTAAGGACCTGAAATTAGTTTTTTCGGCAAGTTAATTCAAGGTTAACTCAAGTGAATTTCTACTAATTAAAACAAAATAAATTAAACCCAAAAATCTGTTAACTTAATTGAACCCAAAAAATCTTCTGAAGCATTTATATAAACCAAGAACAACAAGGAAAAAACAGACAGGATTCATATGATCCAAACACCAACTAAAAACACCAAATAACTACTAAAGGAAGTCTAAACACCAACAAAAAAAACAAACATATCATCCGCCTAATCAATCACCATACCTGCAATTTGAAAAACAAAACAGAGTAAATTAAAATGAGTAGAAATGAATAGCATTAAGAATAGTAGAAATAATAACATTACTAATATCACTACTCACATAGACACAATATAAACTTCAAATAATAAAACAATTCCACTAACAAAGTGATGCCTTAACCACTTCTACTTGCCCATAATGTTGTCAACTATTTTCACACACTCATGTAAGGTTGATCTTAACTTCTGCGCATTACGTATTAGCAATCCAAGAACTCTAATCTTCTAACTACTGCCAATCACCACATTTGTGCTGAGGAACCAACGTTTTAACCTCAATGTGCTCCTTTCCCCATCACATGAGCATACACATAGAAGGGACATTTTGTGCCTTGCATCTACACTATTTTTTTTTTTTTGCAATCATTCTTTGGAAAGTAAGTGTCTCCCCAATGTTCATACAATAGCCAGTTACCGCTTCCCTAAACTCAACAGCATTCTCAAACTCTTGTCCTAAGTAGAATGGACACTCTGTTCTAGCAAATGTATTGTCCTTCTAGCTAACAAATTGCCTTCTTCTTTTTCTGATTCTTCTCAAGAGTTGGTTGGGGTGGAACAAGTAGCCGCAATCACTTTCACCTCAGAATTTGGAGGACTTTCAAAGTCCGAAATTTCACCATCATAATCTGAATCCACATTTTCGACACTTATCTCTTTCCTAGCAGCTAATCGTCTAAGTGATTCACATTCTCTTCAAAGAATTTCTTTCTTTTTATCTGCTTCCAAATTCCTCCCTTGCTTCCCTAATTTCTTCATCTCTTATTAGAACCCTCCTCATCATAATCAATATCATCACTAAAATACTAAATCCAACACCATCAAATACATAGTACGTCATTCAAAATAAGTCAAATCTTCAATGAAGTTCATTTGTTGATGTGGTATTTTCAATGACCATGACATCCTGAGTTATAGATTCAACTTGTTGTTGTTCATAATATTCAGTAACACTCAACATCATCATCATCATCATCATGCTCAGTAAAAACATCTACCATCATGTACTT
Organism: Bassia scoparia; assembly: GCA_008642245.1. Lineage (NCBI taxonomy): Eukaryota > Viridiplantae > Streptophyta > Magnoliopsida > Caryophyllales > Amaranthaceae > Bassia > Bassia scoparia. The sequence continues at coordinate 12,119 of SNQN01006091.1, read as the reverse complement.
ATCTAGCAAGCTTTTAAACATTCAAAGATGCACCATCATAACAAGAAATCTGATTCCTTGATGTAATTCTTGGAATGAATCACAATAATGCAACTTCACGATCTTGTTGTACACCTATAGTGAATTTATCAAGCTCTTAAGATAGTTTGAATCAAATCAACAGGTATGTCATTGATTAACTTCACATTACCCCCTTGTAACAACTCAACCTTGGCTTATCAATCCACTTTCCACCATGATGAATGACAATACATTTTGGTAAATCCATATTCCTGTCATTTTAATTTAAAGTGACCAAATTATTATACTAGCACTTCAATAAACATTAACATTCAATATAAATCATGAACTTCAATTTAAACGTAAACAAAATGATAAATAAAAAAAAAATCAGTTGCAATTTTCATTTCTTTGTTATAAGTTATATATAACAAACCCCTACGGAAAAACAATTTCATTCAATTTTCATCAAAAGATCTTGATAAAAAATAACTACATCAAAATTCAAATATTCAAAACTTTATATAGTTTGCAACAACAAAAATAATATGAGATTCAAAATTCAAATAAAACCTTAAAAACCCATCAATTTTCAAAATAATATTTCATGATTTTAGAAGTAATGTGAAGAACAAATAATTACCATCAAGATGAGACTTCGATTGATAAAAATTCTTGAAAATGCTTAATTGATAAAATCTAGATAGAAGTAGAAGATGAAGATGTTTGAAGAAAGCAGAGAAAGGTTTGCTGGCGCCAAAAACTGCAAGTTACGTTTAATTTTTTCACCAATTTTTTTTTTGGTTTGAGTCAGTCTAAAATTAACCAAGTTTAACTATGGAACACAAAGTCATCGGAATATTAGCCTAGGTAGTAAACGATGAAAAAAAAGTTGCAGGTCCCAAACGGTGAAAAAACCAAAAGTTGGCCTTATGTTATCTAACTCGTTTTTTTATAGGTGTCTGACTTGTGATTTAAGCTAAATTAACAAGAAGGGAAAGGTTGACTTGCCTCGAGGCTGGTTACACCCTTCCTTGCCGTTGTCCCCTCCACTCTCCTCGCTTTGAGTCGATCGCTAGCGCAAGTAGGGTTCGTCAAAGCGCCTCTTTCGTTTTTTTCGTTTTGGTGGGTTGCCCGCGATGGAGGTTCGTTGGAGGGTGTTAGGTCGTGTCTCTTTCTACTGGTCTTTGCTCCCGTTCGTCCACCCTTGGAGGGTCATGGTGTTATCGATGTCCGGAACGCTTGTTGTTGCCTTCCGTACAAGCAGGTTTCTCTTTGTTTAGGTATTTTAGTTTTGGTTTCAATAATGGTGTCCTTTAGGATTTGGATATTTTTATCGCAATTCTAGGCTATTGGATCTTTTCCCTTAGCTCTTTTTTTCTAAGGAGGAGACCTTGGCAGTCTATCCTGTTTCTTGTCAGGTGTCGGCTGGTACACAGGTTGTACCAATGTTGTGTCCTCAGGTTGGTGTTGGAGTTTGGTTCAACATACTAGTGTTTTGTTGATCAATATACACTACATCTCCTTTGGAACTTGTTTGCTGGATTTAATATTTTTATTATTTGGGAAGACTACAAATGTACACGGGCAGAAGTAACTATGAATAAACAGATAGAATGCCGAATCTATGCGAACTCACAAATCTGTATTGCTTCAAATGAAGGAAATTATTTAAGGCGATTATTAATCAAATTTGTTTTTATTAATGCATAAAGTTCATAGGTTCTATGGATGTCTGTTAATGTTTTATCAAATTGTAAGTGTCGTTGGCTTTACTATGAATGAAACTGTTTATTTTTCTCGTCAAAAAAAATAATTGAAAATTTCTAGTTGATCCACTTGAATGACTTGGAAGGCAATCTAATGAAATTCTGTAAGTGGTAATTTTGTAATTTATATAATTTACAAAATGTTAATTGGATTGTCTTCTAAGCTACATTCAGTAGATTAACCACACATGCTAAAATTGGCCAAAAATATGAAGAGTGAGTCTCGAAAAAACATATAGAATATGTAACCCTGTAATTTTCAAATATTTATAAATATATTTCTTATAAAATATTACGATTTATCTTATAAAAAGATATATATTTTATTAAATGTCATTATTTTCGTTTAATTTATATATTGTGATAGAAAAGATATATATCTTTGTTGAATTTTATTATTTTCGTGTAAACTATATTTATGATAGAAATTTATCTTTTTCTCTTATCCAAAACAAATAAAATTAATAAATATAGTATTTTAATAAAATCTAGCTAAAACCTAAGTCAGTTAAAAAGGAGGATTTTTATTTTTACTCATTCACTTCATACGCTTCTTTCAAGTTTTTCAAAAAAAATTGGGGAGAAAGAGAGAAGWGTGTTGCTCTGCCCTACGATGCTGCACCATTGCTGCCGTTGCTCGACCCTTGCTGCTACCACTGCTGGTCGCCGGCCAACCACCACCCCATCGGTCCTTCTCTCTCCCATCTTTCCTTCTTGTTTTCCTTGTTTTAATTCTTTAGTTTGTTTAAGTATTGAAATTCTTTTTAATCCAAATGTTTATACTAATAATTTTGAGTGTAATCTGCTACAAATTACAAAGTTTATGAGTTTTAGTGATATTAATTTTAATAGGGAATTTTCAGATTTATTGAATTGCAAAATTAGGGTTTTTCACATTTTGATTAATCTATCCAGTTTTACTATTCGATTTTTATTTAATATTCTTCTTTTCAATAATTTACAAAAAWTTGGTCGAGTAATCTTCATACTGATATACACCTTGTGTAAAATTTTCGAAATTTTCTAAGCACGTTTACTATTTTTAAAGAATTCATTTTTGAATTGACAGTTTTCGGGTTTCAGGTTCGGCTTTTGATTTTTACTGATTTTTATGTTCATCAATAATTTACGAAAATTTGTAAGAATATTCTATACATAGTAAGAGACTTTGTTTAAAAGTTTCAGAATTTTCAAAGCTGAGTTACTATTTTAATAAGGGTTATGATATATACAGCCCTTAGGGYTGCATATAAGAAGCCAAAAAAGAAAGATTTTTTTAAAAAGTAAACATTTATGACATCAGATTCTGTGCAACTTTAACATAAATCTATAAATACTTACCATTTTAAGTAAGAATTTAATGCTTACATGCAGCCCTAAGGGCTGCGTATAGCATTTTTCTTTTAATAAATTCGTTTTCGAACTGATTGTTTTTCCGGGTTGYTGACTCGGTATTCAATTTTTATTTAATGTATATTAATCTATAATTTATGAAAATTTGTGTGGGTTTTCTATATACAGTAATACACTTTGTGTGAAATTTGCATAAATTTTCGTATAATTTTAGTATTTTAATAAATTATTACATCAGATTGACAATTTTCTATTACAAAATATGTTTTGTTATTAAAATTAATCAAAAATATTTGGAACGAAAATATATATTAATTTGTGATATTTTCAGGGTTATTATACATATTCAAAGTAATTTTCAACCATTGAAAAATATGGCTTTTAAGGTTTTAAAAATAACATAAATGAATGGTTTATTATATGAGCATTAAAATCTACAAATATTATTAAAAGGTGTTCTAAACACCGTCATAGCGCCACGTGGTTCCTTTACTCAACGTACATGCGCCAAGTGTTTCCTAAGYTTTCTCTAGAATTATGCCATGTATGTGACATGTCAGATTATAGTGTAGTTGCTCAATTAAAAAATATGTTTATAGTAAGATTTGAACTCAAGACCTTATCWCATATTTAATATGCCCCTACCAACTCAACTAACATCATTTAGTGTTTACACTTCAATCTTTTAAAAGATATTATTGTTCTATTGTTAAAGCGCACTTCATGTATCATTCTTTAACTTTTCTTTAATAATTTCATTAATTTTTTTTAGATTATAACCACTATTTTTATAAGAGGAGACTTTAACCATTAATTTAGACGAAATATTAGTTTTATTGTTTAACAATAATTGTAATAACTTCGTGCGTCCCTTAGTTTTGAGGTAAAAAAAATTGTGATATTATTATTATTCAACAATAATACTTTCGATCCGTGCCAACTATTTAACCTTTGACAAAATGGTTAGATTTTAAATTTTTAACCACTAATATATACGAAGTATACTCCGTATTAATATTATTGATAAATGTTTTACAATTATTATGATAATTTTTTGTGTTTTTTTTTCCTTCTCTTGAGGTACGAACAAAGGGGATACTAATATTAAAAATAATAATATTATTTATATAATTATTACAATCATAAAGAATATGTATAGTGTTCTATCTACATGTGGATATGTAGAAGATTTTATGGACATGTGAATAGTGGAAAATAAAAACCCGAATGCACATAAAATTATGAAACGAAAAAAGTATAATATTTTCTCACTTTATTTTGTTACAGAATTTATTTCGTTATTTTACAATGACAATTTTACTATATTGTACATTTCATTTCACATATAGATAAAAACAATAGAATCAAAAAAATGAAATAGGTAATATAAAATGAATCGTATGACCCGGACAACTTCGGGCAAAAATACTAGTTAATCTTTAAAACATGTTCGAGGTTGATTTCTAAAGTTTTTGTGGGTTTCAAGGGATTATATATTGTTGTAATTTTTGTTAGGAATCAATAGTAATGATTTCTATTTAGTTGTAGGAGGAAATTCTCCTTGAGTTATTATTGAAGTAGAAGTAATTTGCGGGATTGTCCCTTTCAAGGTACGTACTACTTGCGGAACCCTTGATCTTAATGTTCGTTTAAGGATTTTGAGAACTTAGAAGCATGAGTAGGAAACGTCCATGGATTGTTGGTAGTCGACATATCATTTTGTTTGTTGTCATGGTGTCACGGTCCTAGCGTTTTGAGCTGGGGCGTGTGGCCGCGTTAGCCTTTGGAGGCGGAGCGTAAGCCTTCTTGAAGAAACGGGGCCTCACGAGCACACAGCAGCGTGAGGCGATTCTCTTTTGAAAGGGGCGTCCAGGGCGCTTGGGACGGTTGACTACGTCAAAGCGGGCCCAAGCGGGATCCGAACTCGGAATCTGTATCTGAGTTGGGACTTTGGATTAGAATGCTAAAAATGTAATGCAAGCATAATATCTATAAAAGCATTAAAGCATGAAATCACTAGCATGGGTAGGAGGATGCTTATGTGAAATATTCTTCTCATATATACACTCCCCCTAAAGAGGTTAATTAATGATACATTTGCCTCTAGGAGACACCCACAGAGGCTGTAGACCGTACTGCATCTAAAAACTTAATTCTAAGGCGCTTGTGGGACAACGCGCAGAAGCGCCCACAAGGGAAGACTCTAAACTTAGAAAAATACATTTAAAATGCGTCAGGACCATACATCCTCCCCCACTTAAATGTCGATGACCTCGTCAACTTACAACATTACAAAGGAAAAGGAAAAATCTCCTATCTTAAATCTAGTTTCTTCTAGGGCGCATTAAGAAGGAGGACACTTTCTGTCTTGGAGTCTTCTTTCTTCTGCAGGCTTTTGCGCCTTTGGTGAGGGTGCTTCATTCTTTCTTCTTTGTTGGGGCGAGCTGCTTTGTAGTTGTCCGGGCTGGATGCTTTTTCTTCCATGATTCTGAGTTTTCATGGGTCTTTCTTTTGGTTGGGCTTCACATTGCATTGCTGAGAGCTGACGCCTTTTGAGGAATTCTTGGCTGGTGGTCCCAATGTTGAAACACGGCAATTTGGGCCATCCACAAGCAGTAGACCATAGCAGGTACCACCCATGTTCGGCATCTTTCTAAAGAAATCCTTCCTAGGACATGTCGAAGCATCCATGTCGGCGACAGGTGAAGTCCAACTTCCCTGCCATCCGTTCACCGTGCGGACTTGTTTGGCATACCCTTAATTGGTTTCTCTTTTGAGTTGACAGCTTAGGTCCCTTCTTTGTGACCGTCAATCCAAGTCGCTTTGCTTCTTGGTGTCCATGATTGTGTGAATGCACCTGTCTACGAGGGCGCGAGCCTTTCTCCCAACCAAGTGAATGCTGCATACATCAACTGGTGGTGTCTTCATCTTTTGTTTGTTTATTTCCTTTTCCCATTGTGGTACATCATGTACACAGCTCCACATCGAGTGGGCTCCTTGTCTTCGTGGTGTCTTCTTTTCTTCTTCTCTTCTTCTTCTTCAAACTCATCCTCCTGTCAGACTCCTCTTCTAGAGTCATGGCGAGCAACGTTGTTGAAGTTTGTCAATCCTCCCTTTATGTTTACATTCCACATTTGTGTGGGCTCTGCAAACTAGGCAGCTTAGTTTGCTTCTTCTCGAAGGATGATCCTTTGGTGTCCCATGATGAACCCGATTTCGTTTGTATGGTTGAGATGACCCTGACTTGTTGTAGTCGCCTCCCCCACTTTGCTACGATTTGAACCTGTAGAGTTTGAGGCACACGCGAGCCGCTCGCAGAGCTCCTTGGAGAGCTGGAGTGGGGCTTGAGGGCATGCTGAAGAGTCCTTCTTTTCTGAGCTTTTCTCCTTTCCAAAGGAGTAGTCAACGAGTCTCTCCGCTGCGCTCACAGCTGCCGAGAGTTGGTGAGATTTGTTGCATCAATTCCTTTTGGGCCCATCACTTTTTAACCCGTAGATGAACTTGAAGAGACGATCTTGTTTGCTCATGTCTGGATGTTGAGCTAACATGCGGAACTCTCACGCACGTAGTCTCGAAGGAGCCCGTTGCTTGATTTCCTGCAACTTTCTTCGGGCAATGATTTCTTGTTTTCTGGAAGGAACTAGCTCATGAACTCTTCTTGAACTCATCCCATGTATCATTTTTCAGTTTTCCGGCCTCAATCTCGGCGTGCTTGGTGCGCCACCAGAGCTTGGCATCATCAACAAGATGCATGACGCATGGTGTCGACCTTCAAGGATTCGTCCCAGCTGATTAACCTTGAAAAATTGTTCCATGTCGAACAAAAAGTTTTGCACTTCCTTGGCATCGCGAGCACCGCTGTAGTCCTTCAGCTTGGGCGCTTTGATCTTGGGTGCACCAACGCCTTGGGATGCTTTCCCTACAACGCRCTTCATCTCATCACATTTTTCCARCGCTTCATCGGCTTGGTTGCAGACGAAGTTCAATTGCTCTTGTAGAGCGTCTTTCTCCGACTTCAGTACCTAGACCATAGCTTCCAAGCTTTCAATCATCTTGGCCTGCTCGATGACAATGTGTTCGAGCCGAGCCCATTCTTCGGACTTTCCTTCTAGCCACATTATTCTTTCTTCCATCGTTTCGCGACTCATTTTTCCTTTTTTGGGACTCCAGGTGCTTTTTCGAACCTGGCTCTGATACCAACTGTCACGGTCCTAGTGTTTGACGCTGGGGCGTGCGGTGCGCTTTAGCCTTTGGAGGCGAGAGCGTAAGCCTTCTTGCGGAAATGGGGCCTCACGAGCGCAMAATAGCGTGAGGCGATTCTCTTTTGAAATGCGCGTCCGGGCGCTTGGGACGGCCGACTACGTCAAAGCTGGCCCAAGCGGTATCCGGACTCGGGAATCTGTATCTGATTTTGGGACTTTGGGATTAGAATGCTAAAAATGTAATGCAAGCACAATATCTATAAAGGCATTAAAGTATTAAATCATTAGCATGAGTAGGAGGAATGCTTGTGTGAAATATTCTTCTCATATATCACCTTCCCCCCAAAGAGGTKAAATTAAATGAATACATTTGCCTCTAGGAGACACCCACAGAGGATTTAGATCGTACTGCATCTAAAAACTTAAATCTAAGGCGTTTRTGGGGGCGACGCGCAGGAAGCGCCCACAAGGCGAGACTCTAAACTTAGAAAAATACATTAAAAAGGGTCGGGACCTAACACATGGTCTATATTTGTGGAAATTGAGGAATATTATGGAAATTGGTTTGTTCATGAGGTTTGTTATGGAGGTTGACAATTAGTCATTTTTCTTTAATTAATTGATTTGGTCTATTGAGGGATTAAGTGGAGTCAAGTATAACTTGCTCCATGAGGYAATTTATAGTACATGGATGAATTAAGTAGAGTTAAGTATAACTTACTCCATGAGGTATTTTTATCATATAGATAAATTAAGTGGAGTCAAGTGTAACTTACTCCATGAGGTGATTTTATTACTCGTTCATGACATGATGTATGAATTGAGTAAAGGGAAGTATGCAAGTCTTATTGATGAGGTTAGTTGGCTTGTCCAACAGGTTTATTAATTAAAGGAATTTGTCCAACAGGTTTATTAATTAAAGGAATGATTTATGTCAAGAGAATTGTAAGGTGATTTGTGGTCTTATTGTGAGTCAT
>SNQN01006090.1:15750-40586 GCA_008642245.1 Bassia scoparia | reverse complement strand
ATTTTCGATCAAATTCAGTCCCCTTCATCTTTCACTTGGAATCTCATCATCAGAGCTCACACAACCAATGGTTCTTCATTGCAATCCCTTGTTCTTTATAATGTCATGATTTGCAGYGGTGTTGCKCCTGATAAGTTCACTTTTCCGTTTGTGTTGAAGGCTTGTGCGTCTAATTCGGCCCTTGAAAAGGGGAAGGAGGTTCATGCGATGGCTGTGAAAACAGGGTTTTATGGTAAGGATATATTTGTTAAGAATACCCTTTTGGATATGTACTTAAAATGCAGGGATTTGGAGTGTGCACACCAAGTGTTCGACGAAATGTCTGTGAGAAATGTTGTTTCTTGGACTACGATGATYGCGGGTTTGATTGGGATGGGGGAGTTGGATTGTGCTAGGACTCTGTTTGATCAGATGCCTGAGAGAAATGTGGTTTCTTGGACTGCTATGATTAATGGGTACGTGTCGAATGGGAGGGCTCAAGCGGCGTTCGAGTTGTTCTCCGAAATGCAGGTGGAACGAGTGATACCTAACGAGTTTACGCTTGTAAGCTTGCTAAGAGCTTGTACGGAGTTGGGGAGTCTTAAGTTAGGGTGTTGGGTCCATGATTACGCTTTAAAGAATGGGTTTGAGTTGGGTGTCTACCTTGGGACAGCCCTCCTTGACATGTATAGTAAGTGTGGTAGCATAGAAGAGGCAATTAAAGTGTTTGAAATGATGGAAAGGCGGGGTTTAGCGACTTGGAACTCGATGATTTCTAGCTTGGGTGTGCACGGGCGTGGAGAGGAGGCATTGGCAGTATTTGAGGAGATGATGGARGATAAGGTGATGCCTGATGCAATCACTTTTGTTGGGGTATTGAGTGCTTGTGCTCAAACACGACRAGTGGATGAAGGTTTAAATTACTTTAAGTTCATGATTGATGAGTGTGGAATTATGCCTGTTTTAGAGCATTATGTTTGTATGTTTGAGTTGTGGCGTCTTGCAAAGATGAATGCGGAGACTGGATTAGACAGAGGCCAATGGTTTCGTCGTTTTACAGAGGACTGGAACTGATGGGTTTTAWGAAAACCTTTGCACTAGATGAGTTGAATGGACATGTAGAGAGTGCCTATGCCCTATTGTTTCTTTGGTCCATTGCACAAATCCACAGCAGGACATCCCTTTTGTGTGTGTACCATGTCGATGACTGCAGTGGGAATTTCGGAATAAATTCAAGCTGCAAGCTAATTGGAGGCATTCTGATTCAACGAGACACGGTTTTGATCCTACGATCAAAATTTACGCGCGGGTAAGGCAGGATACCCAGTGGTGGCGCAGCAGCATTGTTGATTTCATATACCTATCCTAGGAAAAAATTTGAAGAATCGTTTGATCAGGGTATAGTTATTTATTTCCCTTTCTTTCCTACTTTGTTTGCTTGCACTAATATTTAGAAGTTTCTTGTGCGAAGTGAAGGGTGTGGATATTTTGTAGACTTTAATCAGTGAATTTCATTATATAACTATGATGAATGATTCCTTGACTGTTATAAAACCTTGCTCATGCCCGTAGTTCTTTGTCCTTTTTGGTTCTATGATTATTTACGTTAATAGGATTATTTGAACTCTCACAGTAGACATCTATACTCATGTATAATCAATGAATTAGGAGAATATTATCTTGTTAGACTATTTTCTTCATTACTTGATAGTTGGGTCCGTGTTCATTTTGAAACAACGCCTACCATTCAGTTGAGCAACTATGTGCCTTGTAGAACTCGTATGGTGCAAATTCCAATCCAAGAGAAAGAAAGAAAGGTTTAAAAGACTAGCTTTCGCGTGAAGTAGTTGATTATGTGCAATGCTTAATGCAGCTTTTTTTTTTTCCTTAATCCTTAAAGAAAATGAGACTTTCCAGATAATTTGGTTCTGACTTTTGTCGTAGTTCGTCACTTGAAAGACATTATGTACTCTTACTAAGTGGAAATGGCGTGCAGTTTTTTTGACCAATGTATTATAAACTATCTTTGTGGGTCTCTGCCTCCATCAACACTACTATTTGCTACTTATTATTATAGCGTGAATCGTTAGGGTGATGGGTTATATCGTTATTCAGTGCTGCTAAATAGGGACTGATACACCTGTCAAGTGGCATAGAACATGACTTTTTAAAAGACATGAAATGCTATCTTGTCTTGGCAAAGTCATGAGTAATGTAAAGATTGGAAGTTGCATTTGATTCTCCTTTTTCGTTTAGGGCTTTGTGGTTCTTGTGGGTATCATATTTCTCTTTCGTATCCGGGCGCTTTCATAATAATTTGGGTCTGCCATGCCCCCTGCTTACATTTTCTGTTTTGGTTTGTCTTCTCTGTCCTTTCTTGTTCAGTTGGCTCTTATATTTCCACATTTTGGGTGCCCCCCCACAAGAACTCACTATTGAACACTTTCTAGAGACACAGTTTTTCAACCAAAATTATATAAGCCGAAAGGATGAATGACTGGTGCTTCGCCACTCATAGCACAGCCTTGTTGCATTTTTCTTCAACAGGTTTGATCATCCGTCCTGGAAAGCAAACACCTAGTGGTTTCGATGAACATGAGACCAGTGTGCATCGCATCTTATTTCATGGTATTATCTTAGTGTTTACATGCCCTTAGTGTTTAATTTTCCGTTGTATTCCTTGATATCATCTTTGTCTAAAAAGGCGGCACGCTTTTCGATTTGTCATAGAAGTGTCTGGTTTTTGGCAATTCACATTGGGGGATTGGAAGGGTGTCTTATTTATTTTTTCCACCAAGGCCCGAAAAGTTTTTCTTATTCTCGGATGATGGTTGGCTCATTCTGTATTCAGTTTTACTGCTGTAAAGACACAAATGAATTTAGCATCTGTCTTTTGGGATTATGTTGCTCGTGTTTCTGTTGTACTGCCGTGTATTAGCACAAATATGTTGTTGCATCTCAAGAATTCATTTTATAGGCTTATGTTTCCGTTGTTCTAACTCTTATCAATTTCTTTTTGTTTAATCATATGGAATGTTGGTCTGCAATCCGCATGAGGAAATCCCTAGCTGTTTTGAGACCATTAAAGAGTATTGTATGATTTGTATCGCGGTCTGCAATTCATGCCTTAGCATTGCTGCCATTGCTTCTTCTGTAATGTAGTTTTCCGATATTGACTAAACGGATTCTTGAACCTCTTGATCGGTACCAGATTAATACAGATCACTTCTGCAGGGCTCGAACATATGAATTTATGGTGTTTTCTCCATTTCTTACCTAATGTCACCAAGCATTGTTATCTTTGATATTCGAATTTCAAGTAGCCTACTTTGAGGTTAATATAGTTGCTGTCAGGCTCCTGCCTCTTTAACTCTAGTTTGAAATAAACTGCTATRGGAAATGATTGATGGCATATGTCGYATACCTAACAAAAATAACGTATCTAATTCTTCTTAATATGTCGTAGGATAAGTTAGGGTCAAGCTCACATATAAGGTTCAATCAATAGTTGTTTGCTATAAACTACAATTAGTAGGGCTGTTGAAAAAGTTGTTACCAGGAATCATCCATGAGTCGCAAAGCGATTTTGTCTCGGATTGTCTAATTACGGATAATAACCATGATTGTGAGTGTTTTCATTACATCATGAAAAAGAAGACAAKTAAAATTATTTTTTTGGAATTGAAGTTAGATATGAGCAAAGCTTACGAYGGGAGTAAAATGAAGTTTATTTATTTATTTATGGAAAATTCTATATAGTTGCATTATGATTTGGTTTTTTCTACGTAGTGGCAATTGGCAACTAAATTTTCCTTATTCTACATCGTAACCTTAAAGTTTTGTAAATTACATACCGTGGCTTCGAAGTTTTTTTTTTTTTTTACATATGGTGACAACTAAATCTTAAACCACTCAACCAATTTACACCTAACCCATTCACCACCACCCTTTCTCTCCTCCCTTACCTCCCAATAGCAAGCAACCACCTCCGCAGGCAACCCCCCGCCGCACGCAACTCCACCACTATCGCAAGTTTAACACAACCACAAACCACCGCCATTACTCAACTTTTGCAAATTTTGCATATTTAAATTCAACTCYTGCAAATTCAATCTCTAATTTCTCACATTCGCACTATAGCAAAAGTTGAAAATTTAACAAATTTCTTCAATCAATTAAATTGAGAGAAACAATAGAGAAAGAAGAGATAGAGAAAGCARTGATTGCTTAAKAAAACTGAACTCGCTTTTCAAGAACATCAATAGGACAAACCATCGCCCCAATTTCCCCAAATCGATTTAGGGTTTGATAGGTTTAGGGGAAATCGATTTTGGATAAATTGGGCCACGTTGGTGGTGGTTGGGTAAGGGTGGTGGAGCGCGRCGCGTCAGAGTGAGGTGGTTGGTGTAGTGAAGCATGTTTGGTCGGGTCGTTAGTTTGCTGGTGGCTAGTCTGGCGACGAGGGGCTGCTTACGATGGTAGTTTGGCTTTGGAAGGGGGGGTTGGTGTGGGTGTGGGGTGGCAATGGTTGCATGTTGGGCTAGGTGGTTGAGTGAGGAGGAGGTAAGGGAGGAGAGAGGAAGGTGGTGGTTTGGGTTAGGTGGTTAGGAATTGTTTATATTAGAGTCATGTCATCATATGTAAAAAACAAATCTCGAGAYCACAGTGTATAATTTACAAAACCTCGAGGTCGCAGGAAGAATAAGAAAATTTTAGTTGACACAGCGTAGAAAAAACCAAATGACAGTGCTACCATATAGAATTTTCCTTTATTTATTTGGAGAATATGATGATCAAATTGGGTTTCTTGACTCAATTTGTTTAGTTGGCAATGGCGGGCTGTGTTTCCTCAACTTCTTTCACGATGCTTATTAATGGCCACCAAATATGAGTGAACCAGATGGTACGTCAAAATAAACACATTTTTCATTGTTGGGTGATTTAGGTCAAAGGATTTCCTTAATTTGTCGAGAGCCCTTATTCGGACTCTTGATAATTGATTTAAATGTACACAAAATAATTATTCTAGTTTTTAATCATATATAAAAATCTTTATAATCTAGCAAATCAACTCAATTCATGTAAAAACACTCAAAATATATCCGAAACAAATAACAAYTAAATATGACAAATAAGATGTGTATTTTATAAACTTATTGATAAACGGATTCCTATGAACTTTAACGTTAAATCAACATGAATAGATTTATTTAATGAAACTTACTGATCTAACTATCATCCCCACAATTGGAGAAAGATATGTTTCCTGCCTCTCAATATAACTTCATTTTAAAATGATCTTTGCATACTGATAATGACAATGAAAAAGCGCTGCCGCTTGCCTTATATCTACTTATTTAATTGTATCATAACGCATGGCATATGGATAATAAAATTAGGAAATATACTAGGAGTTACTCGATACAATTGCATACAGAGCTGTGTAAGACTGCAATGCTGCGGGACTAGACTGAATCTAGTAAGACCCAAGAATAGTTCCCAAAGTGAAGAAAGAAGATGTACTACATGGACAGCATGGAGGTTTTCTGCGCTTGTTATTACAGGATTGACTAGTATTGTTCTGATGCCTTTCGACCTCGCCTGTTATTTGTACGGCCAGGTGCCATCCGGGTGACAATGAGCCCGAATAAAGCCTTCTGTGACTGCTCTGTTGGTCTTATTTGAGCTCTGCTATTCTACATCATGATCTTAACGTACTTATATCTCCATTTGGTTTCTTCATCCGATTTCCTAAAACCTCCACTTCCGCTTTTTGTCTTGTCGTTACATGTACCTAATTCGCGCCCATGACACAAATGGAAGTTTTAACAATTTTGAATCGCTAGATGTAAGCGCGATGGATGTGGACGCAGTTATATATAGACCGAACTCGAGCATGACTTTACATCTCATTTATCTGTTCTTATTAGTTAGTTATTATTATTTATGGGTGAAAATCGTAACATTAGTGTACACGGTATAATTATGTCTCTCAGGTGTAGTAAGACCAGATATAAATGTCGTTGGAAATCTGAAAACCTGAGTACAGTTTTGAGTGCATGACTAGAGGCGTGAAATTCGGGATATCGGAGTGATGCCTGGGGAGCTTTACGTTTCTCGAGAAAAAGCAACGAGAAGAAGTTTTTACGAGAATATCTTAGATTATAGACTAATAAGCAATCGCTACTCTCTTCATTATTCGTTACATGACGATATATCATTAGTGGATCACTAAAGTTTAGTATTAAGCCAGCAACGGAGGTATTACAGAAGAAATGCAAATGACAAACAGACAACACATGAGACACAAGAATAAGTATGACTGATAAGGACTAGTAACCAGAAAGAAAAAAAGAAGAAAAGAAACAATCAAACAGTGGGATTGAAGAACTCCACATATATATGAAATCATATCCGAGAAGAGCGCCCAGAAAGTATCACAACTTTGCGCGAGAATAGTGAATTAATAATTGATTAGCTCATCAGCATAGTGTTGTACCTTCATCTCAAAATCGAAAATAGAAGTAATTAATGGAGAGACAATACATAAGATTCACAGAGTTTTATCGAAGATCAGTTATTCTCTAGCTTACTTGGTCCGCAAACTCTAAGATCTAAAAGTGATGATGGATGACGACGTGATGTCTACTCCATCAAGATCTGTAGTGTGCATCAGAATGTAATTTGAGCACTAAGCATCGAGTGTGATTCTAGTATAGAAGAGGAGTATGGTGCAAGGAGAGAAGTGAAATGCAGCTTATGATGGCAGTGTCGCGCTATTGTACTGGAAGCTACTGACTCCACAGTCTACATTTCCTGACGCCAGAGCGCGAGTAGTTGAATGCCTGAGTCAAGCAGCCACGGTGTCAGCCTAATATGAACACCAGATCCACTGACTACACGCGAATCTCACGGGCTGCACTGTAAATGCTAGCCTAGTATCTAATGATGAGTAGATGACCGTCTTCACTCATGATCTTGTGTCATAATGCATGTGGGTGGAGATGAGGACATAGTGTATCAATCATGGGGTCACTAAGATAATAGTAACAGTTGAGCAAGTTGTGTTGTATATTATGATACTTGTCAGAAATGCTTTCTTTTGTTAAATGAAAGGTGAGAGACAATACAAAAACAAAAAGGATTGCTAGAATGAAGGAAATGCGTAAAGTGCTAAGATTGACACAGCGAATACAAGCTATTGCGGTGTGGAATAGCGTATGGATAATGAGTCTGTTACTAATTTATTAATCTACAAGCTTGCCAACACGAAAACGTACAAGCTCAGTTATCCAGCAACAGCGTCTTTTGTTTAAAGGAGTGTATATACTGAAATGAAAGAGTATACAGCAAATATATAATATCTAGGATAATAAAATACTCTGATAATTGTTAAGGATTAAGGTATAAAAAAACCTGTGTTCGGTTTAAGTTTTATGATGAACTAATCTAGAAAGATTAATAATCTGAAACAAATACTTGATTTATCATCATTGCAGGCGAGTTTTAGCTGTATGTCTCTATTAGTTATTAAAGATAACCAGGCTGTTCCTTTACGCCTCTTTTTCGTTACTGGGAGATCCTACCTTAGTGATAATATAGTTTCTATCGGTTATCAACCATACTCAAATGTACACTTTGACACTCAATTCTTATATAGGAGAAGCACATATTTATCTCGCTGATAGCATGTCTGTAACTCTTTGCTAATAGAGATACAAGTGTGAAGTTTTGAAATTTGAAAGTGTTTTTTTTTTTCATACACTTTGAGAAAAAAAGTTACTTACTAGTAGTGGGTTTGACACGGCAGACAACATCCTAATTACATAATAGTAACTAATAGAGAACATTGCGGATTACAATAGATGCGAAATACCAATAAAATTAATATCCGATTAATACAGACTAAAGCCGAGTAAACATACAAGTCTGATTTCGGACCATTTAAGCCATTAATACTTCGGTGTTGCATTTGATTAGCTAGGCTATGCATAGCTAGGCATTTGATGTATTGGTTGATACCTGTACTAGTGTAGGAGCACGACTGATGATATTGATAATAATAAAGAAGTAGCAACATACGTTATAAGCTGCATTAAAGCAAGAATGTAAGCCCAAAAAAAGGTGTGCAGTTAAGTATGTACTCCATTAGAGAGGAAGCTCGGTTGAAGCTGAAAGCTCTATCTATATAGCGTAGAACATGTAATCAGTCCAATGGAGATCTAGCATAGAGATAGTCCAGATCAGCAGTGCATATTAAAAAATCGGAGGATAATACTAAAAGCAATCAGAAGGAAATGAAAAGCTGTCTCATGAACACTTCTTCATCGAAGCATCCCTATCAACTAAAGTACCCAATACATTATTTAGAACACAGAAGTGTGTTGATGCACACCTACAACTACAGCGGTCAAGAAGGCCTTCAATACGCGGTAAAAGCTGTTAAATATCTAACAGTAACAAAGATCTTTAGTTTCTCAATGGGAGTGAGTTAGGTAGTGCGTATATGACCATAATATGAGTCCGGAGGAGTAAAAGAGATACGTTCGTGGCAACGATAGTAAGTACTATCCCTGTGGAGTATGGTGAATAAAATTATACAATTGCACACTTACCGAGAGACAGGATAATTCACTTTCAGTGAGAAGTTACGTATCTAACAGAAGCATTATCAATGATATGAAAGTCAGGGTGTTAGTTGATAATTGGAATAAAATTAAGAAGACCTTGAACACGGTGGCTCTCAAGCAAGAGCACAAAATGACACTGTCACACATTTCTGCCTTGAGAATTTGCAGCAATAGTGGCCCCTGGCAGAGAAATTAAAGACTATATTTTCCTGACGTTAGGTATAACAAACCCGAGAGACTTTAGACCGTCTTCTCATTACTTATGAGGATAGACTCGTACATCTCTCTATGAATGTCTCATTTAGCCTTGTCAGTTTGTATTTGTTTATGCCGTATTAAATGTTACGGCAACATATGCTGGTCAGAACGCTCTAGCCAGGTCAAGCATGGCCTACCACCACAGGCACAATAAGTGGGATGTACTTGAGAACTATTCTTGATGGAATCACTCTGCTGCAACTATAGGCACTAAAATTGGAGAAAATGAGTTTCAGCAGATGGCTAATTATGGTTGCAGTTATCTTCTTCTTAAGACTCTAAGTGTCTCAGATTGGTACTTTGGTATTGTCAGAGTCACGGGAGGTAGCAGTAGTATATATCAAGTGCAACATCAGAGTTTAACTCACAGTACCTAAACCTTGCACTTAACTTTACACAAGTTTTTTTATCTCGTTGCTCCGGCTTCTGTGTTCAATTCTTTGTACGACTATTATACTCCAAAATATCATCATTGGCACTTCGAGGAGTTCAAAAATAAACCAGAAAAAAAACTCAATCCAAAGCGCATCTCATTTCTCGTGGTATTATTTGCAAGGCAAGATGCCAACGACTTTATTGACTAAATACATATGCTAAATAATCTAATTCATTCAAAATATTTAGAATCAGAACAGGCACCTAGCAACCATATCTGAATACCAAATAAACTCTGTCCGTCATCAAACACTCATCAGATCATCCAATAATGTATAGCTCATACTTATATGTGCCAACCTTTTATAAAGTTTCTTCTATAGCACCTATTCATCCCACTTGTCTGGTGGTTGAGCATAGCAAAGCTACCTCAATACGCACAAGGAAATAATCCCAACCACAAAAGGTTAGAAGTTGTCATAAAAACTCATCAGGCATCACTTCTATTGCAACACTTCACATCAGTTTTATGCTCTCAAACATTTATCTTGAAGCTCAAGGGCTCATCACAGGAATCTGCTACGCCCGACTCGCATTAGCGCCAACGCTAGAATCATCGAGCGATTTAGCTCACGCAAGTCCGAACATAATCGCCGACCGCACTTTTCCACTATTAGTCAAAAACTATACACTAGCTCACCTCAAATACTTATGCCTCTTTCCTCATAGCACTAACAGTTAGTTGACCATACTTATCTGGTCAACCCTAACACTGTAACGTGGTGGGCTGCTCTATATACAAATGGTAGAGAACTCACCATGTAGATTCAATGTTAGAATGCACAAGAATGTTAAGTTATGCTGAGTTCAGTAAGTTATCGACAACTGAAAATGTTGTCGGTAGTGTTTGTGATTCTGTACTTGGGGATTGAGATATGATTAATAAATACAAGAGCCTAAATTCTTTAGCATTATGCAGTTTGGAGTCAATACACTGAATATCTGTCATAACAACCCACTAAATACGCAAGGCCATAACACAAGCACCACATCACCAGTTTCTCTTCCTGGGATAGTGAAGTCTCCAAAATCTAATTAATTCGTCTGATTTACTTTTGATTGAGACATTATTATGACTGTAGCTTTCCTTTTCCTTCAGCTAATTGTAAGAAGGCTCTAGACCCATGTATAGATGGAATACTATCCTAAACAACATCACATATATTGAGATGTATCCAGCAACTTAAATTCCTTAGCTCGGGTCACTAGCAGAATATTGCTCTAWTGCATAACTAACCAATTCATTTTATCTTGCACTCGCGTTATCTTAGACTTKTTTCAAAATCTCCATAATAAGTAATTAATTCTCGTGGAATCTACCAGAGTGCAAGGTTGGGGTTTTATAACTTGCACCCTAAAATAGATCCAATAGGCGACCAAGCACCATCACACAAAAACAAGCACCAAGATATATAACCATATATAAGCTGTCTTAATTAAAGAGAATGGAGAATGAGGATCTCAGCCACTGTCAATAGGAGATAGCATTTTGGCTCGTATCCAAACCCATCTTTGGGATGGAGCCTTTCATTTTGTATTGATTGATAGACAAGAAGTCTTAAATCCTTCTTAACAAAGCAACTGCTCTTCCTAACTAGCTAAGGCATAAAACTCAACATGACAGCCCATAACATTGASTTACATAGGGATAAGATGTACTCCATAAACAAGATTCTAGATATAAAGCGTCTCTCCAAGACTAAGCTCGTTGGTATCAACCTCAAAATCACTCCATAGTTACTCATTCAATCAAGGCACTAAAATGCATACGAATGCTAAGTGATGATAGTATGATACTACAAGAATGTTCTCACTAAAGTKTGCTAATTCTATACCTGAGATTAAGATATGAAYTATCCAACACTTRTTCAGTTTTGAATCAAATATATTGAATGATTGTGTCATCCAAACCAACTCTATCCATAACATAAGCTCTAAAACACCTTATCACCTGATTCATCACCACCACTTCTAAAACTCTTATAAAATCAAATCTTTCTCCCAAAAATTAATAATTACAGTCAAGTCCCAATCAATTTTCATCTAATCAACAACAAAATCAGACAATATAAACAAATTGAGTGAAACAGAAAAAACTTAAAAGCTTCTGCATTGCAACAAACAATTTCAACCACAATTAATGYTGTGCCATTATCCACTCCCGAATTATAATCCAAAAGAGGATCATGCACAAGTTACTATCTTTAGTCCCTACTATCAATCCTATAAAACAAACAAACCCAATAATTTAAAGCCACACTTCTTCGATAAAAACAACAGAAAGAAGCTTATTCAMGAAAACCCATCAAAATCATTGGTGAATTACTCCAATAAAGGCGAAAAACCTATGAAAGTCACAATCTTTAGAATCATTACCATAAATCCAACATTAAGAAATACACAAACAAACCAATCCAAGTAAACCCACAAAACAAATGGTGAAAAAAATGACCAACAACAACTGATTAAACAACAAAACACCATGAAAGTTACAATCTTTACAACAAAAAACCAGAATGCGTCTAATCTTTTTTCATCAAGCCGTTCCAGCTCTGACTCGCTAGCGTGTGTCTTAGTGAAACTGTAACGAAGAGGATGTATAGAGAATCAATATCTTTTCCGACTCGTAAGACCTTATTATGAAGATTATGCGAAATGAGATGAAAACGCAGTATAGAGGATTTGTAATCTCCTCCGGCAGCTTTATTTCAAGGCGGTCGTGTCAACTCGCCAAGCCTTTGCGTAAACACAGCTGCAAACTAATAGGGGTCTTAGAGGGCACGGCTGATGTTGGTGTCTCATAGTAAGAGCCTGTGCGTTAACACGAAAGAGTCGTACCATTGCAGAGCGTCACATCTAAGTCGCTCATCGACAAAGCAATCTTTTGATACATGAAAACGTAGGCATAGGATCCTACACCGATATTCCCAACCTGTCGTCTGAAAGGGGTCTAGTTGAAAGCTCTCAGCACACACACGTGGTAGGTCGAAGCATGGTGTGCATCTAAGTATCGTAAAATCTGTATGACTTCTTACTCGGAGGTATATCTGTATAAACTCTGAACTTTTTCACAAATCCTGTCATCACCTGAACGAATGGGTGCAGTTGTATGCAGTGAAGTGCATAGCAGATGGGAACACCGTATCGAAAGATTATAATGATTTTTTTGATGAACTAAACTACATATTTCTTCTTAACCTCATCGAAGAGGATTCCTCTGGCCCATTTGGAGAAGTAGTCAGTCTGGGTGTCGTGAACAGGTTCCCAGTTATGTTATGAGGGAAAACTCGCAGCACCTGATGACTTGGCGCAGTGAAATTGATGTTCCTATCGACATCAAGACGCAATCCCTTCAGAAAAGGCACTAGAGATTGTTGCACGAAGATCAGAGGATTGTAGAGTAGCGACTCTGCAGGTTGTGTATGAAATGAAAGTATCAGCACACTGAAATTGGCAACGCACGCTTCACATTCTTTGACATACAGATCGCTTTATGCTTAACTCTTGTAGTGCTCCAAGTGTAAGTCTAGTGCAACCAGGACGCTTATCTGCTTTCCGCTTGATTTTGTGATAGGGATTTCATCCGCAGCTTTGGGGCCAGACTGATGTGCTCCCACAAATTCCAGAAATGAGGCTATATGACCACTCCCAATGTACTGGGATTTTTAGTGCTTCTCAATTACACAGAGTGTAACAAAAGAACGTTTGTACACCAAGTTGCAAGGAATGAACTTTTATAGAGGGTTCCCTTGTAATATATGAAGCGTTGATGCCCGTGCTTCCGAATTTGCTCTCCCTTTGTGTTTTGACATCAGTTCTGGCGCTTCCACCGCTCTATCTGGGTTAGTCAATTGAGGGGTTGTGCTGAACTCATTGCATAACTTTGTTGTAACATTGTCTCATAGACGGAATAAAACCCGCAATTGCACTGGCACATAGCTTGCTCCATCGTTGAGATTGCATGGAGAGTGAGCCCGCCGCTCAGACTCCCGAAGTTTGCATACGCGGTACAGGGGAAGGGGCTCCAGGTCCCAAGTACCGAAACATGGTCTTATGCGTTCCCTAGTGACAGAACGTCGTTGGCTGTGGGTTTGCCATGTGCTCACGGCTGTTGTCCATCCTTCATATGGACCTGCGGCAACCATCAAATTTTCATGGCCTCCTTGAAATGAGTAGAGATTGGGCTACTCGCGCTCTTCTGTGCGAATCATAGTTTGACTCAGAGACGTGATATGCGCTTAAGCCTCGAATTGACTCAGTAGTGGGTGATGCTTGCTTATGATATGGTAACTAACACATTTACGGTAATAGTCAGCCTTTTTCACATCATATTCTTTTACATATTACATGAAGACTGAGTGTATGATCATAGCTTTCGAATCCACGCTCGCTGATATGAATTAGTCTAATGTCTTTGGGATAGTGCCAATTGAGGTACTCTTGCACCGAACGTCTCAAAGCCTCAGGATTAAACGCTTCGATCTCAGCCATTATTGTTGGAACACAAGTGAGTGAAGTGAGAAATGAATATGGGTGAGACAGAGTGATTCTGTTGTCTCGGCGTGATACTAGGATCGACTCTACGCTCCAGTCCATCTTTGTCTTGGCGTGCTATGGCCAGGAATGAGATGGACTAATTAGCAAAAACAATTAGTATACATGGGATACTGAAGTTTTAACAGAGGGAACTTTACATCGAATCCCACAAGCCCACCAGATCAAAGTCAAGTCCGCCAAGGGGGTCAGGACATGTCGATGATACAAAATTCTGGCTCTCTCACGGCTTGGGTGAACGAATTTCAGGGTCAACCATGAAAGCTCAACACACCATCATGTGAATGGGTCCATTTCATGGTTGGGCGTGGTTCAGTCCAGAGACAACTCTGCAGAACAGCTTGGCACGCCCCGTTAGATCTCAGCGCTTCTTTGGGTGGCACATGCACTATGGTCATGTTGTTGGGTTTCACAAGGACAGATAGCCGGCAACCTGGCCTTGGGGCCAGCGCCCTGACAAACACCGGTCTTGACAAAAATGTGTATTTGATTGGGGACGTCGCTTTGGGAGAAATGATTAAAGACGCCCTTGACACTGGATATGTGCTATGAACGACAACTGTAAGTGGTTTCTTACTCTCTCCTTGGGATTCTGGACCATATATTAGTGGCCAAGCACATCTTCTCAATGGGTTGAGAGAGTACCTCTTGCGAGTTAAACTTCGAGCAGAAAACTTACGCCGGTAACGACTAAGGTAATACAAAGGCTCTTTCTTTTCCATCGTCGTTCTTTCTTGTGCACCCATAAATGAGCCTAATCCGACCCTCCCAGAAGGTGCAATCGTTGTGTACTTTGCATGAAAAACTAGTACAGTCGAATTTCAAAATGTGTAGGTCCATAATCACATCGGAAATTGGGGGCGCCTAAGCACAGAGCAGAGATGTATGATATCAGCGGTATACACGCTTTGATTCTTTGAAAAGTCCTTCTTGCGCACAGAGTTGACAGTATCCTCCAATCTCGATAATTAAGGTCACCCACAAATCATCGCAAGCTCAATATTAGAACCATCCCAAGGATGACCCTTCATATACATGGAGAAGAATGAGCAAACTAAAAGAAGGGGAAATTTCATTCTTATGAGGCATCGAGTCCACCCATTGCCCTAGCATTTTGAGTATGAGAACTTTTAACATGTCGAATGTACCGCCAGTCCTTGCTGTAGAACGCAAGACCTCGTAGTTCACTAATGAGTATTCTGTTTGGGGTGGCAGATGCATCAAATCATGTTTTGGAATCGCCAAGTATCTTATGTCAACTCTGCATCAATTTTCGATCCCTCGACATGCCGAAACGATGAATCCTAGATTTCCGGATGTGACACCGAATGCGCATTTTAGAGGGGGTTCATGCCTTTAATTGGCTAGCGACGCATTACTGTTCTCCCTCAACACCCAGCATGCGGATTAAGTACTCGCTAGGATGATCCGTTCCTAATACCATCTATCTGATGATCTCTAATCACTTAACCAGGTCATCTCGTACATTCGATTCCTGTCCGACAGCAAGAACTCTTTATGACATCAATCAGAGATTCGAAGAATTTTTTTGCATCGCTACGTTTGGTCAAAGTTGCACCAGCATTCGTCAAACCAAATGACTCACCTGTGCACGAACATGATTTTCTTTTGGCGTTCCTCGAAGAAGGCGGTTGTGTTGCTTTGAGACTCATATCATAACGGATGCAGACAAATGACGACGATTATGAGATTGTAACCCGATACATCATATGCAGGTGGCTTATCTACAGATAGATGCAACTCCATCTCGCGATGGTGAACGATATAGTAAGCTTCATTTATTGGCACAGGGAGTCAGTGCATTCAAGCATGTTAGTCTTGTCGCACTCGGTAAGGAGTATGATTTAATCAAATGGGGGAAAGCGGTTCAATCTTTAAGGGCATACAGACAGCCGTTCCGTTAAGATACTCTAAAGTCGACGTCACCCTAAAGCACAGAAGCTATGTTATCCCAAATATTTGGTCATTACGAAATACAAAAACGGGGCAAAGCTCACATTTCCCTGAGCATACATGTCGGAATACTTCTACAACTCAAGCGATGTAGTTAAATTCCATGCCTGTGTTGAGTTTTTTGTCTTCACACTCGCTCAGCTTCATATCTGGGATCAGAACTCAGGTCGATGAAACCCGTTCCGTTGTGGAATTGCTAATCTGTGTTGGTTTGGAATTATCCGTATTTCTGACGTGTCAACGTAACAATCGGTGGACAGGAAGTTTGAAAATAAATCGGCGATCTACTTGGATCAAGTCCAGGCATTTTACTTTTTGTTATATTGCAACGAGCGACAACGTATCTTTATCAAGTAAAATACTCACTTTTTTTAAAGGTCTCAAGTGTCCTGTTCAGATCAGTAGCCCCATATTATTTCTCTCTTTCGGGAATAACTAAGCTCAGTACTTACGTAGATCAGCCTAGGTATTTCCTCTTTAGATTGAGTTTGGTATCCCGAGCACTTTAAAGTTCTTTAATTAGGTCATCTCCACTCGTGGAATTGCCCTCGTCTTTCCGGAGAGATTTTAGAGCTTCACTAGTTCCACTGTTTCGAACTAATTGGAACCACTACCTTTGTCAATCACACATCGGAAAATTTAATAAAACAATTGGCATGATTGAATGGAACCCTTATGCATAATTTAAATCACTATTGTCCTATACATATAACTCCATGCTACTAGATCTAAGCAGAGCCTTTGGCCATGTGCCACTTCCCTGTTGATATTTTTGTTATAGGGGTTGTGCCTTTTCTGGTAGGGTTTGACTTCCGTATTTTGACTGTTGTGAAGTTCTTTTCCCTGGGATGATGATGCAGAATGGTTTAATCTCTCCATTGATGTGTTAGCCGAGGATAATAGCTTTTACGTCTTCCAATTCGTTAGATTTAAGTAATCCTTATAGCAGAGTCTAGAAATACTTTTGGCCCTCGATTCTCTAGGCTTGAAGAAACGCTGACGAGTGACTTCTCTAATGGTGGACTTATTATGTGGACTTTATTGTTCGGTGTTCACGGGTGCTCCACAAGTCACAATGATTGTTCTCAAAGAATATACCTTAATCAGAAACACCTTATTTTTGTGATAGATTTCAGATTGGTTCAGAGGCGAGAACGATCCAATTGTGTCTTATCCTTCTCTAGGGATGTCTCTTGGAGAGGGACTTGAATGTCAACATAATTGGTCTTCATCCGAAAACCTTGTAGTTTTAATATACACACTCTTAAGGCCTAGTCAGAGCGCTGATGCGTTCATTAGAACCCTACGTCGAATTGAGTGGTTGGTTGGAGCACAGGATCGAGACCCGCTCGTTGTAAACACATGACGGAAGGCGTCAGGGTATTGGATTCGCGGTTCATTTTCACTTTCACTTGTCTCGAGTACGATGGTTGTGATATATTTGGTGTTACTGTGTGGACTTTTGCCCGAGCTGTCAATTTCGAGAATCCCGTTGGACTACGCGTGAATCCCAAGCCGGTCCTCTTTTGACTTTTACATGTTCCCGACATCCTCCTGAAGCTTCTGTTGAGTTTCATTAAGGCCTAAGCTTTTTTGGTTCAACGACTTATCCCATAGGCTCACGGCTATTTGAGAAGTCATACCCGAATTTTTTAGTAGTTTGTAAGCAACTGGGTCAAAACCCTTCCTTTCTTGATACTTGGGAACTGCTAATGGCGGCAGAACAAGGGCCTTTGCACCGTGATTCTCATGTGTTTGTTTGCTGCACTGGCAAGTGTTATACCATCTTTGTCCAGAACTTGCGATTTGAAGTCGAGTGTTTCCCGTTGTGTTTGTAGGATTTGAGTGTTGTCACATGCCTTGCTTTCACATTGTGATATAGCCGAATAAGCTAGAGATTGTTCTTCCGTCCCATTACGCTCGTCAGATTAGGGATGTACTCGGATCAGGGATCGCGCACTCCTGTAGAAGTCATTTGCGATGTGGTTCTTGTTCAACATCAAACGCATCATTGCATGGTGATCATCCAATGACCTTTTTTAGTTTGTATATGTGCTGCACTAATGTGAAGGATCGCTTGACCTCTCGGGTTAAGCTCTTTTGGAGGTCTTGTTTTTGTACCTTGGTAGGTCTTGCGAAACAGAATTAAATTGATTGTAGGTTCAGTGGCATAAAGAACTGATGAGAATAATTGTGGTCCGATAACATAACACCGAACCTGCTAGAAGCAATAATAGTGACCCCCAATTAGGCACACCCAGGAGCACTGTACATGTTCTGTCAAATAACCACGTTTTTTGGCCAGTAGCAATGGTAATATTTTCATTGTGCAATAATCCAATGCAGCATTAAACTTACCCACTTAATCGAAGTTGTTCGGTATTTAGTAAATTGACCGAGTGTCACTGAATAGAGATATGGATGTGATTCTTAGGCTTTCTGTTGAAGATTGTGGATTTCAGTTGGCATCACTTCTTGCATGTTGTGGGATGTCTGTTGACTTGACTCATCTATGATGTAGAGCTTATGCATCGGCATAATGAGTTATCGATGATTGCTGCTGTAACAACGACCCAAATGGTTCTTTTCACTGAAGAAGACACGAGCAAGAGGACGAATTTGGCTGTAAGCTCTCTTGACTACCATCTTCGATAATACGTTGCAGTGGCAGCTTGATGCCGCAAGGTCTAGAGCTGCACAACCTACGCGTGACACGCATTTCTGCAGTTGGCATGCAGGTTCGACCTAACAACAATTGTAAACGTGTCTTAGAGTCAATGAATGTGGAAAATAGTGCGTGACTCATGGAAGCACGGCTTTGTGCGGATCGTTCTACGCCCCTTACAAGATCAAAAAGTGAGCTCCATCCTTATATGATCACAATATCCTAGAGCATGTTGTGAGTTGGGTTAACATGGTCGACTTCGTATCCTGAGAAACAAAACTACTACTGATCGTTAATTGAAAATAAGTATCTAAACTGCAAGAAGAATGTTATTGTTTGTGGTTTAAAACTACTTAAAACTAATGGTAACGTTAAATTGGATCAAGATGAGAGTATAACTTACTGCCATATGGATCATAGAAAAGCTCAGACTGAGGATTATTCGTTCACTAGAGCAGCTTATTTGACTGAGGATTTCGACCTATATTGTGCCAATCATATCAGGATTAGACATAGCATTTAGTTGCAATTAATAATTTCAAAATCGACGGATGAACAGTCCATCACTAAAAGATTGCTACTACTTGACGCCTTTTGTTTACGTGTATCCTACCAGAAATCATAAAGAAAAGAGTGCGTCCATAAGAACTGTGTGGACTTTGATCTCAACCGCTTATCAATCATTATGTGTTGTTCCGACTTACGCGGAAAAGAGCTCTAATTGACGTTCTAGGGCTACCACAAATCCTATTGATGGATCCGATGTCTTTGATATTCGATCGCTTAAGTTCTCAATCGCTGATCTACAGAAAATCTATTAGGATGGTTCTCGATGAAACTGAATTGCCCTAATTACGCTGCTCGACAATTTAAGAACTCTGTTGCACTGTCCTTTCTGTGTATAAATTTTGTTGAGTTCGAGATTGATGAAGCATAGGCTACAGATGCAGAGGAAGAGGCAAGCTTATTTGTCAACAATTCTGTGAAAAGGCGATGGGAGCAGATGCACTTTTCGCCGACATCACACCAACTTTCGAAATGAATGGGAATACATTTATGTGTCTATATCTCAATAGTGCAAGTAATATTTCTGTGAACCTCCGCATTCGCGTTCCCGTGAGATTTCGAAATTAGACCACTGCACGTGCCATATGGTTCACATAAAATTGTGCGCTTTTCTCTCCCATTACATGAATGATCAGCCTTATCTATAATACTGGAGGTATGAATCTGTTTAATTCTCTCAACTCATTTGTGGGGCTAGACAAGATAAGATCTAAGTTTGTAAAAAAATAATAAAGCCCTAACATAATTTGATAGTCAACATGATGAAAAGTTTAAATAAGCCTTACAAAAAAGAATGTTGTTTCTATAGAGCAATATCGAAAGTTCCTAAGTAACTTAGAATGAAAGTTATAGTGGCAATAAGTAAATAATCGAAGCTTTCCTTCTTTGTCCTATTGACAAGAAAGATTAATTACAAAAGGCAAGGAGTGTTGCAGGATTGATGACTTGAATGGAAATGATTGATTTCTACTTGATATATTCTTCCTTATTCGACCTGGACTCTCGAATATTACTTTGTGGTCTTTTCCTATGTGGAAATGATATTCACTTGAAATTTCAGCTCTATTGACAAAGGTATTTGCTTGGGGAAAATTCGCTGTCAGTTGTAATAGCGTATTGGAGTAATTCATGGCTTCTAGTGATCTATATAAAGATTTCCTTGTAGACAAAATTAGGATTTCCTCCCTCTTCTCAATTATTGCTTGAATTGCTAGTTAATGTCCATCCTTTTCTCTAACAGTCAGTTAAATCGCATAGCCTTTTGTCGGTGGCACAATTGAAGGACTGAAATCTGAAATCCTCCGGAAGGTTGAGTTAAAAGAGTTTCAGATTGCTCTGAATTTCAGATAGGACAATATCACTTATCTCATGTACTGAGTGGGCAAAAAGGACCCCTTCTCCGAAGGTACGCAGAAATTGCGACGGAGATACATTTCGGGGAGTTTTGGGTCAACGAGACGTGGGCAACAATGTTTGTGGTGATGGCGTGACTCACTAGTATGGTTGGCCTCTGCCCGGAGTGATGGCTGTCTGGCGTATGGGACTCTAGACAGACAATTCGACCATCTCTCGGGCTGAGAGATTAGCATGATCTTACTTCCTTAAGAGTTATATGCACTTTTCAATGGGCGTGACTTGATTAGGGATGATACCCTATAACAAAGTGAATGTCGGGAGTCAGAGCGTCGATTTCGCGAAGCCATATTGCTCTTCGCGAGCTGTACGTTTCTGAAGGTGTGTCATATATCACTCTCAGTTGCATGGGAAGCTGACCTTATCTGATTTACTATATTTTGAATGCCCTCTCGAAGTCTAGAGCAGATTATTTCGTACTACACTTAATGCCACGAACAAGTCAGATCATGGGATAAGAGAATCATAGGCGATTCTTTTTTTGCTTGTAGCTCCGTTTAAATGTGTGGCCATTAGTTTCTCTTCGCCGGTACTTTTTGCGCAGAGGCTGTGCAGAATCTTTATGATCTCTAGAAACTCTGTGTTGTTCGAGATATTGTCCATAGTACTCCGGTTTGGCAGAAATCTTCACTGGAGCTGAAGTCGTGGACTATTGCGATTTTGGATTCCTTATGAGAATTTCGTGAAGATTTTATGCTCCTTCCATCTTCTAGCTGACCTTCCGCTTATTTACCTCCTTGCTTATGTTCAGAGGAACCCTGCTGCGTCACGTGTTGGCAAGGGTCAGCTCCATGTCATGGGCGGCCTCAAAGTGTAATCGGTAGCTTAAGACCTTTCTCATTATTGAAAGACTTTGGTTTTATTCCCCTGCAATATGTTATAATATTCCCAGTGCTTCATCGCATTCCAAAGCCCATATTTCAGAACTCACCGCACAGAAGGGCTTATGTTTGAACAAAGAGTTAGACTCGATGACCTAACTAATGTGAATAAGTACCTAAAATCGGCCGCAATATTCTCATTGTAAGGCAACGCACGCACGTCAGATATGGATATAATCGAGTTTTGTGAAGCAGGGCAAAAATCTCATCTTTCCATTGTTAATTCTGTAGATAATGACCAATGATGATAGTCGCAGGGATGGTGAACACACACGTCATCAGCGCACATTACACACTCAATACATTCAAGATAACGTCCCTTGTACTCATCAAGAGACCCCATGTAACCTCTATTGTGAATGTGCCTGCAGTATCTCCCAAGCAACATTTCTAGTCTAGATTCCTCCATACTCTTTGAAATGATGAAAGTACATCATGACAGGTCGTCACGTCCTATCGATGTAGACAACACCTAATGCAATAAGATACTTTAGCTTGACTTTTTGAGTGAGAACGTCTCCCAGAAACACTTGCATGGATTCGAGGCCAGAATTGAAAGATCCCTCCCAAGCTGGTCTTTGATTCCAGCTCCAGCATTGATATGCATATGCACTCACTCTCAAAGAAGTGTGCAATGTGTGTTGTTTTGGGTTTTCCCTTCCAATCACATGCTAATTTAGAAATTGTTGGACGCATGTCAATGTAAGGAGTGAATAGGTAATTCATAGTGTGAACAGAGACTTCTCCTATGGCACTACACTTCTTAATGTCGCGCTCGCGCTCGAAAGTCATTTACAATACAAACTCTAATCCTCATTGGGTGAGTCTCAGCGCATCTCACATAACCCGATAGCCTACCACAGAACGATGGCATGGATCATTGCGTGCCACCGCAGTTCTGGGATTTTTGATCAATGTTTTTGTTTGATCATGATTATAAAATATAAGGCTACACTGCGAGCTTGCTTCCTCGCCCATATCTCACCACACTCATCTGTGGGTTATGATAAAGGGTTTGAGTTTGAGTCCAAGGTACGCACTTCCATCAATCCTGCTTATACGCATGCTTGTGCGATTTGCTTGATACAGAACATTTCACCTCGAATTTGCGCCATGTTACTCTTCGTAAACTCATTCGACACTTTTACACGGATGATGGGGCAAGGTCTGCAATCGAAACTAATGATCACACAAAGTTTGTGTATTTTGGATCTTGTGTAACTTCTAAGGAGGACGAGTACTATTTCTAGTAGCGAATTTGTCAGTTTTTGGGTGAGTTTTGAGACAAATAGTGTTTGTGCGTAGGTCCGTTGTTCGAGGATAGCGTCATTTGCTTTATTGGGTGTCTAATAGATGTAGAATGGGATGCTCGCACTGCATTAAAATGTTGCTTACTATCTGCGTCTGGGCCTGTTAGGAGCAGATGGGTTTCTCTTTCGCGCTACTTAGTGGATGCCATCAGACAGTTGAAGCCACATCAATCTTAGCAAGATGTACTCACAAAATAAGTGGCATGAAACCCTTCTTTGGTGTCGAAGGAGAAGAACAGTGTTGCCTCAGTTGTAAGTGATTGCGACCTATTTGCTTCTCCAAAATACTCAAAGCAGAACTTCTCTCTCTTAGCTATGTGAATCGAAACGCCATAAGAAATAGCTTCAACCTTTGTGAGTCGCACGATCCCTATCACACTCTTGAGAAGGAAGAATGTCCACAGACAAATAGAACTGAAACTGTTCGGACTTTATTTCATCATGAGGAACATTGAAGACCGAAACTACAACAGGTGCGTTAGAATACGATGCTTATTGAACTTTGGACTTGAAGAGAAAACGTTGAGTAGCACGAAATTTATTATGAAGTCTGGGATTTTTGCCGACTTTTTTTGTTTTGCAGATGTTTGTGGTTTGTTGTCTTTCGTTTTTTTTTCAATCTCGATCTTTATCGTGGTTTGAGTTTGTAGAAAAATAGGAGCGCGATCAGCGCAAGCTTGTCGCAGGCCAACTTTTGGCCTTGCCTTTTACAATAATGCGATAGATATTACTAATATCAATTCGTTGAAGGAAGCTTCTTCATTTACCTCTAGTACGAATACGACAGGTTCTTCACTGGTTGATGCGAGACTCCGCCTTGCCACATGCTTTAGGGATTAGATCTTTATCTTAGGGTGCTAGACCTCGAAGAAAAATCAGTGTCCTTGAGTCATCGTTTTCGTGGGTTATGATTTGAGGTGTTTGCTGAAAACGCGAGACTCGAATTAGGTAGACCGAATGGTAATCCAACCCCATCACGAGCTCCAATAGGACAGCCGTCCACTATATACACACCACCGCTCCAATACAAAATGTCTTTCCCCTCGTAAACACAAGCAAATCTTTTGGGTATTTACATGCTCGACAGAAACAACAAGGACGCCACATAAAAATATGAGTGTAGATTAGTAATGATAGTAAAGGTTTAGTAATCATTGGAAATATTTGAAGGGAAGATAGGGCTCAAATAGAGGCATTTTAGGCAGAATCTCTAGATAGCTGAGGGATGATAAGAAGTTTTCCTATTTAATATGGAGTACTAATAGCACTGCACAGTGCGCTCCTAACAAAGTAAACGTGACCATTTCCTAGTTACTCAGCTCGCTTCAACACACGACCGAAGCAATATAGTAGATGGCTGAACACGATAGGGCGTGACAATGTCAGGTACTGTTTGAGAGTTAAGTTTAGCCGTAGACACCACCCAAACGACTAACGATCATCACCCGAGAAAGTGACACACTAGAGAGATACTATGATGTTGTTTATGGGTTTTCGAAATAGAAGGACTGACGAAAACGTTAAGCCTGCAACTACGTGTGTTTGAGTATCCCTGATCAGAAGTCGCGACGATTTATATGCTTGTTAACACGCTATGTGGAGAAAATTGTAGAGGAATTGGAGAGCTTTTAAGCTTTTTTTTTATCTTTCTTCCTCCTCTCAAATGAGAAGAAGAGCTCTATTTATAGAACATACGATGCTAGGTTTAAAGAAAGATGACCTAATATTTGGGCCTCATGAATATAAAACCTCTAAAAGCCCAAATTAAATGAATAAGCTTTGGCCCATAATTAAAATAGACACTATTTGATAAATGGGCCTAGATTAATTATTTTACCACTTTAATTTATTCAAGGACATGATTGACATCTTTTATCGGGAAATTAAGTGACGTGGCACAATATAAATTTACGTGCCTACAGGGACAGTTTTCGTTAACTTTTGTGTTAAATATTACAGGGTTTCAACCTTTATGCAAAATATAGACCTTCCCTCAAAATTCATCATCATTCATCGTTCATTCATCAACATTCATTTCATCATCGTTCATTAACATGGGTCATCTCGTCCAAAAATATCATCATCACATTTCCTCTCTATTACAGGCAACATCATCATCGTCCTTAATTAAAATATAACCAGCATCATCATCCAAATTCAAATCGAATTG
>SNQN01006090.1:4322-15725 GCA_008642245.1 Bassia scoparia | reverse complement strand
CAGAATTAACAGCAAAAACAAAGCGATTCCAAAACAACCAAAATCAAAAACGTTACCTGACTAAATTTAGGGGGTTGTTGTTCACGCAGCAAGTTGAAGATTGCCACTAACAAAACAATGAGGAGCCATTAGGGCCAGAAGGTTGACATTCAGTGGTGGTAATGGAATGCTTGCATTGGTCAAAGGGCAAACTGGTCAACTTCTGGAATGTTTTGACCACCGATGAACTTCTGGCCTTCGAAGCTGAGCATTGATTTCTCCTGGTATAAGTTGCATAGTGTGGGACGATTTGTATCGAAGGTGGTGTAGTAGTGCTCCACGAATGCCTTTGCTACTTCTCACCGTGCTCCATTTTTGCGGCTGATTGTTTTCTTTGTTGGTGTTTGATTTTGGGTTTTCGAGGATGATGTGAATGTGATGCAGGGGAACAAAAAAAAACAGGGTTTTGGCGTTGGTTTTGTGGGAGGACGACGACGTTTTGTGATTGAGAAAAGTGAAATTAAAAAAAAAAAAAGGAAAAAAATCGTCGGACAGCAGGGTTCGAACCTGCGCGGGCGAAGCCCAACAGATTTCAAGTCTGTCTCCTAACCACTCGGCATATCGACCTTGTTGACATAATGTGTCATTGTTATGTACTTAACTATTGTCATTTCCATACTTTATATTTTGTTCTTTTCATTATATTTAATTTTTTTTACGAAAAGAATAAGGATTTTATTAATAAGAAATAAATCAAAAAACACTCACAAGTAATGGAAGAAAAAACAACATATCTTAGAACTAGTTACGTCGCATATTAGATTTAAAATAGCCTTAATAATATCTTCATCCGAAAGCAATACGATCGTGATTTAGAATTTTTCCGAAATCGTGAAACCCTAAATCTTCATTTTCCAACAAACAAAATAAAATTATGAAACCCTAGATAATCCCCAATTTGTGAGTTTATTATTATCTCTTTTTGTGAGAGTTTGGAGTGTAAAAAGAGATAGAAATAAAAAACCCCGAAAATTAGGATAAAACTCTAATAAAAAATAAAAAAGGTGGATTATTCATAAACAAACTACTCCTCTATTCCATAATGTTCCTGACAATTACTGTTCATACACTTCCTGATGCATGTTTTATATCGTTTATTCATTATTATATATTTGTGAAAATTATAACGATGAATATTAATAATCTATGCAATAATATGAATCAAAACAAGATCTCACGTCACTATATTTATTCTTATACATTAGCAGTTATTTGTAAGATTCCCCCTACTTGTGAATAGTTGAAAAAAAAAGTGGCATGAACATTAAGGAACGGGAGTAGCAAAAAGAAAGCAGTCAAAAGAAGAATTATTTGGTTATCGCCATAAAAAAAGATGTTGATAGCCCCGGCGATTGGAGAAGAAGTTAGGTATAGAGAGAAGAAAGGAGAAATTTTCGATTTACTTTTAATTTGAGGGAAATTCCCATTGGTAGTGTTGAGTTTTCGCGAAGTCTCAAATGGTAACGTAGTGTTGTATTTTTTTAAATCCCAGTGGTAATTATTAAAGTTTTGCTTAATTCTCAACCGTGATTATAATGAGTGTAAACACAAAATTTAAGTAACAGAAACAAGACCAAATGAGTGTAACAAATGATAACTTTATTGATATAAAGAATGGATTACAATCTCTAGTACAAGTTTTATGGAGAATAAACTAAGTCCACTGATTCCGTTCCGCTGCTGCAAGGTGACACGTAGGGGTGTCAGTTGTTGAGTTAAGTTAGCGTAGACAAAACGTCACCTAGACTTAATTGTTGTTTAGGGTATTCGAATGAAGGCTGACGAAACGTTAAGCCTCACTCGAATGTGTTTGAGTATCTCTGATCAGTCGGCACGATTTGATATGCTTGTTAAGTTTACAGAGAGAAAATTGTAGAGAATTGGAGAGCTTTTAAGCTTTTTTTATCTTTTCTTCCTCCTCTCAAATGAGAAGAAGAGCTCTATTTATAGAACATACGATGCTAGGTTTAAGAAAGATGACCTAATAATTTGGCCTCATGAATATAAAACCTCTAAAAGCCCAAATTAAATGAATAAGCCTTTGGCCCATAATTAAATAGACACATATTTGATAATGGGCCTAGATTAATTATTTTACCATTTAATTATTCAAGGACCATGATTGACATCTTTTATCGGGAAATATAAGTGACGTGGCAACAATATAAAATTTACGTGCCTACAAATTGCCCCCTCGGGATTAGTCACGTACACAAATTTTGAGTGTTGCTCGTGATCGAATCCCGATAACTTATCCAATCATATCATCAGGGGATCCTAACAAAATAGCAAGGGTAATCGATAATCCTAGACTACCCAAACTCCCGCATGCCTTGTTATTCTTCAACAATATGAATCTTTGCTCAATCTCACATAATAATTAATCTTGGAAGTCAAGGATTAATCTTAAAAAAGAAGATATTAGGGTAAAATTATGCCAAAACCTCACCCTATAAATACTCATGGAGTACTCCTCTCACGAACCACAATATTTATCATAATTCTGGCTTCGCATCCTCGCCGCATTAGAATATCGAGACCGTATCGACAGCGTCCATCGGCTAATTTTGGAATCTTGTTTTGTTCGAAGCTTTACTGTTGTATCCTGTCCTTTTTCTCTGCTTCGTCTCTTTGCTCTTACTCTGTTTGGCTTCGTGTTTCTTTTGCTCTTTTCTTTTTTTTTTAGTTCTGTACGACATACTCCTCAGCCACTAGCCAGAAAGGACAATCGCCGCAACCGCAATACAAGGGAAGTGCATGCTCTGGCCGAAAAGACGTAGCACAACGGAGGTACTTTTCTTTCCCTCTGTTTGTTCGTGCTTACTCTGTTTTAATGAGCATGATTGTTTGATTTTGTTACTTCCCTTTTTTTTTAATGTTCTTTTCCTTTGACAATCACAATTAACGTGACTTGATAGGAATTTGTTTGTTGTTTTTTTTTTTAATCAAAGGCTTTTGCTTGCTGTGATCATGCGCACCGTACATTTTTTAATCATATCATCACGTGATTGAAGGTTTTGATCTGTGCTTTTCTGATGATCATGGCCCCCTTGTTTTTTAAATCATATAATCGCTTGATTTCTTTTTTGGATCTTTTCGGATCACATGATGCCTAATAACACCATTATACTTCTGAGAAATACAATGATATGAAATAACATAACAATATCACCCCTTTTTTTATATTGTAATTACCTCTTTTGTTCATCATTGTATATTTTTTTTGCTTTATACGTAGTGCCATTTTTTTTGAAAGCATTTTGTATAAAATACATTGCGTCAATCGTGTCAAACCAATTTTGTTTTGACAGTTACCCTTGTCAACTGGTTCGATATAAGTAGACATTCATGAATTGACCAAGGCTTAACCCGTTTTGATTAAGGTAACACCCTTATTTTTTTTCCATTTTGCATGGAATTGTCTCTCCTTTGCATGTGCTTTGTTTCAACTAATCCCCTTTAGGTGGTACGTATCAAAGAGCACGAGTTAATAAGGTCAATGCTTACTACCCGCCGCGATGGATCAACATGTTCGGCGTGTTGAACCCGTCGGGGGTGTTAGGTCATCATGCTGGTCGTGCTAACCTAACACTCAAAGGCCGTGATATAGCGAAGACCTCCAACAACAACAATGAGGTCAATGCTTACTACTGCCGCGATGGATCAAACACGCTTGGTGTGTTGAATCCGTCGGGGGTGTTAGGTCATCATGCTGGTCGTGCTGACCTAACACTCAAGGCCGTGTATAGCGGAGACCTCAATACCAAAAGGTCAATGCTTACTACCGCGCGATGGATCAAACACGCTTGGTGTGTTGACTCCGTCGGGGGTGTTAGGTCATCATGCTGGTCGTGCTGACCTAACCTCAAAGGCCGTGTATAGCGAAGACCTCCAACACCAACAAAGGTCAATGCTTACTACCGCGCGATGGATCAAACACGCTTGGTGTGCTGGATCCGTCGGGGTGTCAGGTCATCATCTGGTCGTGCTGAACCTAACACTCAAAGCCGTGTATAGCGGAAGACCTCCAACACAAGTGCGCCCGGTTGATTAACATGGAGTGTAACGCATTTTGTATGATTTATTATTATTATTATTATTTTCTGAACTATGGTCTTTTGTAGGTTTAAAAGATGGTATATTCAAGGAGTTTGTTGATCGCACGCGTAAACACCTTGCATTGGTTGACGCGAGGATGATCCTCAAAATCTGGAACTTGTTTGGTCGTCCGCCAGTTTTGCTTCGTCCTGTGACTCGAGTAGAGTTGCCGACCCCTGAAAATTTTCTGAGTCAAATGTCCAGGAGATCGAGCTAAGTAACATGGGTGGGGCAAAATCTTTTGTTCTTCGAAGTACGATGCCGGATAGGCCAGCCACGAGTGACAAGCCTCCACTTTTAGGCGTTCAATTGTGTCTGGCAATGCTAAGTGGAAGACCAACACTGTGAAATCGTTGGAGATTACTATTATATTCCCGGTTATTGGGAATGGACTGAAGACGTTTTGTCTAAGATTTGGTGATGCTCTTGAACATAGCTCAATTTTTGATGCAGTATATGCCTCTCTTTATTCTTATGACAGGGATATCAACATTTTGCGTGCATTTTGTGAAAGTTGGTGTTCATCCACCAATACGCTGCTGCATACTATGTCCGGAGAAACTATCCATTTCCTTGTGGGACCTCTTTAGGCTTGGCGGCCTGCCTATTTCTGGTCAACTTTATGATGAAACCGTCCCTGACATTCAAACTTTGAGAGCTAAAAATAACAAGGAGAGCGACGTATCTCCAAGGCTTGTGAATTCTTACTGAGTGTTTATCGGCATATCTCTCGGCGCCTGAGTCGAAGAAAGGTGTCACAGCGAGACAATGGGTTGAATTTGTGTAAGCAAAGATCACATAATAACACTCCGGTGAAGCGGAGGAGGTATAGGAGGTTCCTCCAAAATCTACACACAACCCTAGTGGAACCTTGAGGATCCTCCAGTGGGATGGTCTGATAGTGAACTAGCGATGTTTAACTTTGTTGGGGTAGACGGAGATGTCAGGAGAGAGACTACCTATATTGCTGCATTTCTATCTTGTTGGATATGTGTCTTTGTGCTTCAGAAAACGAAGATAGATTGATCAGACCAGGCACCTTTGAAATTGCTGTTTTGATGGCGCGCGGTGAAACATTTAGCCTTGCTCTCCCGGTGTTGGCGAGTATTTATCGAGGGCTAATACCATTTCTGACTCTTCAAACCCCTCCTACTTCTGGTGCTTTTTTCCAGCTCATTACTTATATGGTTGGCTTGCGCACTATTTCGCTGTTAACCATGTAGTCGATCCTTCGCCACGAGGTCCCATGATGGTTTGCTTTTCGGGCGCCCAAGATCAAAGGTTTTTAAGGACATTGACGCGCGATGTCTTATACATGAAGGTTCTGCTGCTAAGGTCGGATGCACTATCATGAATAAAAACAGAACGTCATGCTTTTTTGATGATGGAAATTTAAATCGGAAGAATTACTATCTCATCTCTCTTCGTTCTGGCTATCTTCCCGTTCGTCGTGCCGATGACTTTTATATCGAACCTTACTTGCCTCATAGGTTTAGCAGACAGTTCGGATTTTGTCAAGACATTCCGAGTGCGCTAGCTGCCGTGCTGTAAGTGATAGAAAGGTCTCTTATAACCATGCCTTGAGGCACTGGAGATTACTTTATTTCAAGGCAGCAACTCTCGAGTGTGTGCTCCTTATCTTTCCTTAGACGTGCATCAGTTGCGGACACCTAAATTCTATGACTGTGGAATTCAGGTGTCAATCTCGGACCTTAGGCACTATATTGGGAAGCTTTGCTTGAGCGCTGAATCTGATTTCTTCGAAGTCAAAGAGAGAAAATCACATCATGAAGTGGGTGGTGATCACCGAATTGATGGGTCACACTTCTCAAAATGAAGGCACAGGTGAAAGTATCATGAGAAGAGATTCTTCGACTAAGGTCGGGGGTAGGAAAGGGATGAGGATAAGAAACACCAGTGATGCAGAATCAGAGTCTGATGTCGATTTCAAAACACCAAGGAGGAGGACAGGACATGAAGTCGTCGACTTAGAGATATAAGTCTGACTATGCGAATGCCTTAGATAATGTATCTATTCCCTCTAACATTCCAGATGATGTGGGACAAGTAAGATTCCCCACTTTGTTCTTATTTTATTTCGTACCCCTTTTTTTTAACAAATGAATTTGTCATCACTTTTCCCCTTTTTTTTAGGCTGGAGATCTTGATGACATAGATTTGGAAACACCAATCAATGCTGACGGATCAATACTTAAGGAAGCAGTTCGTCTCCCGGCGATTGCGGTTGTAGAACAACTCCTGGAAGGGGTAAGGAAATACGTTTAGAAAGGAATTTAGTGCAAACGGAGACTTGCTTCTCCTACAAAAAGTCATCTATCTGTCATGGTCCTTCCACTTTGATGTTAATGCAAAACCTGGCTACAAGCCTTGAAGCTAGAGGCGTCAAAGCCAACATCCCTTTCTGGTACTGGGTTCCCACAGTTTCTGTGTCCGCACTTCGGGTTGCTCCAACTTCACAAGGTATCTTTGCTAAAGCTATAGAAACACTTGGGTCGGGATACCTTACAGAACTAAAAAAAACACCCTCGACAAAATTTCCTAAAAGACATGATGAAGCTTCGGAGTGTACAAGGGTATCATTTATTTGAAAGGTGACCCTACCTTTGAAATGCAAGGTGGATAGGTATTGTTGGGCTGGAAAACCTATGTTGCTTTGAAGTCAAGCATGGATGGTCGTCAAATGCTTTGACAAGGTGGAGGAAGCTCGAATTGCTTCCGTTGCAAAGCTAGAGGGAACAGAGTCGATTTATGATCGACATTGCAAAATCATAGAACTCCTTGAAGAGGAAAATACTACACTCAAGGGAAGAGAAGAAACTTATAAAGAGTTGAAAAGGTTCGTCAAGGCAAAATCAAGTGCTTTTGACATCAGCAAAAACCAAACTTCCTTAACAGCTCTCGAGACAGCAGTGCATGCTGAAAGGAAGCACATTGAGGAGTTAGAAGTCGTCCCTGTTTGTGGTGCCGATGAGTATTACTTCTTGAGGAGCAAGAACAGAGCCTATTAGCGTTACAATCCACACTTGACAGTTCTGAGTGGATGATACAGATTGAGTCTGACCCATCTTTTTTGATTTTTTTCTTTGTTTCATTTGTTATTTATACTCCTTCTCGTTGTCCAAGAATAAATAAAGGTTGTTTGGTCATCGTTTTACGAGACTATGTTTTGGTTGAGTCTCACGAGACTTTTATTTGATCAATAAGACCTATTCCCGAATTTTAGTGCAAAATGGATCAAGACAAGAATTTTGGTTTCATTGTTTATTTATTTTTTTATTTTTTTTGCCGTTCACAAGTTTCAACTCTGCGGGCCAGGAGCATAGAACTTTGTTTTTTTTTTTGTTTGATATGGCTGGAAACTCGAGTAAAGAGTTTACTTAAGCTGCCTACGTACTAATAAGATAACAAGGCGTTACCTTACGAGATCAAGCCGACGTAGTTCATATGATGGTTTGATTTTTTTTTTATTTTATTTTTTTTTTTGTGGGGGTGTGGCTGGACTTGAGTAAAGGTTTACTCAAGATGCCTACGTACCCATGAGATAACGAGGAGTCATCTTACAGGATCAAGCCAACGTAGTTCAGGTGATTGGAACCATTTTTAATTTTGCAGTTTAGGCTCTTGCTTAGGAGCATGTCATGATGGAGGCTTTCAGGGTAGTAGCGCTTCAAGACCTTTCCATTGATCGGGCCTACACGTACTCCGTCAACATCCACAATTTATAAGCCCCATTGGTGTATACTTCTTGAACAACATTAAGGACGTCCCATTTTGATGTGAACTTGCTCCCGTCTTTCTCGAGGTAATTATGGCCTCCTGATGCAAGGACCATATCCCCACTTGGAAGGAGCGAACACGTACCTTCTTGTTGAATGCACGTTTAGACGAGCCTGATAGCAATCTAACTTTTGTTGTGCGTCTAATCTTTT
Organism: Bassia scoparia; assembly: GCA_008642245.1. Lineage (NCBI taxonomy): Eukaryota > Viridiplantae > Streptophyta > Magnoliopsida > Caryophyllales > Amaranthaceae > Bassia > Bassia scoparia. The sequence continues at coordinate 7,638 of SNQN01006090.1, read as the reverse complement.
TTCATCAAGCGCTTCCAGCTCCGCTAGGCGAAGTTTAGCATTCTCTTCCTCCGTAAGACTTCTTGAATAGCAATACGTAAGGATGGGGATTTGTATCTCCAATGGCAGTATCCTTCAACCCCGTAAACAAGTGCATAAGGGGTTGCCTGAGTTGTGTCTTGTAGGTGGTACGATATGCCCATAAAGCTTTCTAAGTCGTCATGGCCAATCCTTTTTATGCGAGCTACTACCTTTCCCAACAACTTGCAAAGGGGTCTTGTTGAAGCTTCAGCCAAACCATTTGCAGGAGCATTGACATTGATGACTTCCGTTGTATAAACTTGAACTTTTCACAAAGTCCTGTCATCAACCTGTTAACGAATGGTGTGCCGTTGTCTGTGATGATGTAGGCGAGGAACACCGTATCGAAAGATTATATGATTTTTTTGATGAACTCAACTACATTTTCTTCTTAACCTCTCGAAGAGGATTGCCTCTGCCCATTTGGAGAAGTAGTCAGTCGCTGCTAAGATGTAGGAATGACCACCTGATGACTTTGGCGTGATTGGTCCACGACATCAAGACCCCATGCTTCGAAAGGCCATGATGTGACCGTAGGATGAAGAGGCTCTGGAGGTTGATGAATGAAATTCGCATGAAATTGGCCACGCTTCACATCTTTTTGCATACTCCTGCAATCTTGTACCATAGTCGGCCAATAGTATCCCATCCTTTTGATACGATCATGAAGTTTGGGGCCAGACTGATGTGCTCCACAAATTCCAGAATGGGCTTCCTCCATGACGCTTAGTGCTTCTTCCTTACCAAGACATCTTCCACCAAGTTGCAAGGAATGATCTTTTAGAGGGTTCCCTTGTATATATTGAAGCGTGATGCCCGTCTCCGAATTTCTACTTTGGTGTTTGACATCAGTTGGCAGCTTCCATGCTCTAGGTAGTCAATGAGGGGTGTTCCAATCTTCATGTGAAATCTCATAGACGGAAACCGAATTGGCACATTGCTCCATCTCTGAGTTATGGAGAGTGACCGCATCGATTGCATACCGGTACAGAGAACATGGTCTTCTGCCCCCAGTGCCAATGTGGCTGTGAGGTTTGCAAGCGCGTCTGCCACTTTGTTTGGCACTCCTTGGAACATGTTCTAGTGTAGCGCTTCCGAATTGACTCAGTAGTGTGCTTGCTTGCTTATGATATGGTACTAAGTCAGCCTTTTCACATCATATTCTTCCAGAGCTGGTGTATGACAAGCTTCGAATCGCCATAGATATCTAATGTCTTGAAATGCCCATTTCTCTTGCCATCTCCAAGCCTAGGATTAACGCTTGATACTATCAGCCATATTGTTGGAACACAAGTGAGTGAGTGAGAATGAATTATGGAGAACATGTTTTTCGGTGATACTAGGATGACTCTGCTCCAGCCCATCTTTTCTTTGCTGCTCCGTCAAAGTACAATTCCCAGGGGTAGCATGTCGATATAAAATATCTCCTCTCCTGGAAGATCATCTGAAAGCTCCCAATGTGATGGTCATTGGGTGTTCAGCAGGAAATCTGCCAAAGCTTGCCCTTAACAGCCTTTTGGGGAACAATGCACTATGTCATGTTGGTTAATTCAAGACTGCCCACTTGGCCAGCCGCCCTGGACAACACCGGTCTTGACAAAATGTATTTGATTGGGTCAGCTTTGGAAATTACCCTACTGTATGTGCTTGCATGTAGTGTTTCAACTTCTGGATTGCAAATATTAGGGCAGCACATCTTCTCAATGGTGAGTACCTTAACTCTGGAACAAAAGCCAAATTCGAACAAAATCAGATCAACCCAATCCCACAAATTCAATTCGAAATTCGAACAAAACCCAAATAAATTCGAACAAAATCATACCTTTATTTCGTGGYGAAGGAGAAGATCAAATTTTGAATTAATTTGGGGAATTTTCGAGTTCATTTGTTCGAATTGATTCCCAAAATGATGATGGATTGCGTGATCGAGAAATAATTCCAATTCGTGGTTGGGAATTATATTCGTACACAAATTAAACAAGGGTGGTTTTTGGAGCATTCTATTTTGTGGTGGTTATATGGATTAATYAGATGATGAATTAGAATGAKTTATCTGAGTAACAAAGGCTTAATCCATTAGGAACTTCAGACCCATTAGTCTATGTAACACTGTGTATAAGGTTGTTACCAAAATTCTAGTTACTCGTTTGAAACCAATCCTTCCTTCTTTGATTTCACCCAACCAGAATGCCTTTATTCCTAGGAGGGGTGAAGACACTAATTTTGTTGTGGCTTCTGAAATAGTTCATTCTATGAGGAAAAGGAAGGGCCAAAGGGGTTGGTTTGCTTTTAAACTAGATTTGGAAAAGGCTTATGACAAGTTAGAGTGGGATTATGTRAGAAAYTGCTTGACTAATTTTGGGTTTGAYAGGAATGAATTCCATTAGTCTAATTATGAGCCGTGTGTCTTCTGTTTCCTCAGTTGTCCTGGTGAATGGTAAACCTACTGATACATTCTTCCCTTCTAGGGGAATTAGGCAAGGAGATCCCCTATCTCCCCTACCTATTTATCCTATGTATGGAAGGGTTATCTAGGTTAATCCACCAAGAGTGTGAGGAAAAGTCTTGGACCCCTTTCCAGTKAGGGAGGAAAACCTTTAATGTTTCTCATTTGCTTTTTGCAGATTATTTGATTCTCTTTGGAGAAGCAAATCAACACACTCTCCACTCTGTCAAAAGGACYATTGATTTGTTCTGTAAGGTAKTGTCAGGGCAAACTGTCAACTTTGAGAAATCTAAGTTRATTTTTYCCCCAAATACTCAGGATCAAATCATCAGCTCTTTTGAGGAGGTGTTGGGCTGTGAGCAATCGGACAATCTAGGGGAATATTTGGGTTTTCCTCTTCTCCATAAAAGACCTACCAAAAATCAKTGCCTTTTCATTATTGAGAAKGTAAGGAAAAGGCTGGCAAATTAGAAAAGTGGTTTTATGTCAAAGGCAGGTAGATTATGCCTCATTCAATCTACAYTGTCTTCCATCCCAACTTATTGTATGAGTTGCATTCCTTTACCAAAATCCACCGTACCATTAGTCAATTAGAGAGTATTTCCTCTAATTTCTTATGGGGCAAGGAAAAGGGTAAGGGACTGCACTTAATTAGTTRGGAGGATGTTACTAAACCTAAATGGGCTGGGGGATTGGGAATCAGACAACTTTCTCAGGTGGCTAAGACTTTGTGGTTGAAACAATGGTGGAGAATTACTAATGACCATGATAACTTAGCCTCTAAGATTATCTGGTTTAAGTATATTAACT
>SNQN01006089.1:27359-40588 GCA_008642245.1 Bassia scoparia | reverse complement strand
ACACACACCCCCCTCCTCCTTGGGTCTAGGGTTCCATGCCAGACTGAAAGGGTAGTCTATAAAGAGTTTAAATTAAAAGAATGCTTCTTCTCGTAGTAGACACCCAAATTTGGAGTTACCATGACAAATTTGTATTTTGAAGTTTTGATAAAAAAATCCGAAAAAATCTCGGGAGCACATTTTGACATTATTTTTCCGAAAATCATCCTGGCGGTATCCCGTTTCCAGTAAAAAACCATCGAAGGTGTGGAATTTTTGAAGTTTGGCTTAAAATCCAAAAAATACGTATTAATCAACGAAAAAAAATCTGGAGGAGAGAGTACACTTTTGACTTTTGTAGGGCTTCGCCCCGCCTTAGGGGGACGTGACTCAGCTTCAGTGTCATGGAGTTGAGCCATGGGATCCGCATGTGAATGCGTTGGGGGTGTGTTGTCGATTGAGGGATCGCCACCGTGCCTATATAGGTTATTCACGGACGCCGAAACATTGGTGCCAAAACTAGTTGGCCCACAAATAGGTCCAGTAACCAAAGTGTGGGTCGGGACATGGGTACGAATCAGATCTGTAACCAATTCGTCCGCATGTAGCGGCCTCTACTCGGTCTCATTGTAGTTCCAATAAATCATAACAATTGAATTCAAGAAACTTATTGATTTGACTTTGAAAGTGCACTAATTACTAGGTGGGTTGCTATTATGTACAAACCTAAGACTTCTACAATGACAAGCGGTCACTTGATTGTTAGTCAATATTAATAAGGTGTTAGTAGAAACCGGTCGTCATGATATATCTGACTTAATGTGACAAGCGATTAATTCGCGTCTTGTTTTTTAAACAATATATACCAAGTGTGACATAGAAATGATAATAACAAGACATGAAACAAAGTAGTAGCATGAAATATATGATGCACTGTGTCCGTCCTCCACCTTGTCACTGCAAACAGATCAAATTGTTAGAATTAAAAATTCAAAGGATTCGGCCCTTTCGATTGAATTGCTAATTGAACAAACCAAACCGCAAGTTAAAGTATTGACAAATAAAACCAATATGTACTTAATAATGAATTAGTGACAAATGGATGACAATAATAAAGTGTTTAATGCAAAGAGAATGAAAAACCAAAACCATGGAAACATTGAAAAACATTTAACCGAACAATCCTACATATTACATGAAAACGATTGAAATGAGTTTCTACATGGTTTTAATTGAATAAAACTTCATTTAACAATGGTTAATCAAATTAAGAGAGACAAAAGAATTAAAAAAGATGAAAAAGACGGTTTTTGTGGTGGGAGTTAAAATTCCTTTCAGGGGGGATTTTATACCCCTATTTCGCTGTATGATCGAAGAGATATGAATGCATTTGATAGACACGAAGTGTTTACGAGTGTTTTGAGAAGAGAAGAGAGAGAGAGAGACGGTGCTCTCGGGAATTGTGGTCTCTGAAAGTGTATGTGAGAATGTGTCTCTCGAGGTCATCACGAAAACTACCGTTCCTGGACATGAGCAAGAAGCAAGCTATTTATAGGCACGAGGCAAAACGAGGGAAGCAGGACCCTCGTATAACGGCTGTAATATGAGCGTATATTACGCCTGCCATTCCCCTGCGTATATACGCATCATATATTAGCTATATACCTCACACTGCAAAAATTTTGGAAAATTTCAGATATGGCCATTTATGCTATATGCTGAGTGCGTATATACGCTTCTGGATCTGGGCGTATATACGCTCCTGTCGCGTACACGCTCACTTCAGCGTACATATACGCTCCGTTTGCGATAATCTATTTCCAAAAACCATCGATGAATATGTTGAATTTCTCCCGGATTTTATCGTGATTCTCCTTGATTGACGCAACTAGACACCCTTGCTCTCCAAGTCAAGTGAGTTTTCTAGGAATGTTCTAGAAGGTTCCACGTATTTGTCGGAGCTATTTATACTAATTATTCAGTGTATTTTCTGCGTTTTCCTCGTATTTAACATTGCAAATTCATTAGAAAATCATAGAAAAGAATCAGACAAAAATAATTTAAAACACCTGGCGGATTCAGAAAAAATGTGACGAACATGATGAAAACACAAAGGCCATGAGAATCGCCAGCGCAACGATTGTTGAAACCTTTGGTTTATACGAGAAAACCGAAAGAAATATTTTTGCCTTGTATTTGACCTTTGCTCAATAGTTCCGTAGTACAAACCTCACGTATTTCAACTTTCCGTGAGTTCAAGCATCTTTTCTGAAGTCGACAACAAACGCGAGACAGCGGTTATGTTTCATCACCGATACTCATTTGGGGAAGACATTTCATGGTCTACAGAAGCCCCCCACTTCTGATGAGTCTGAAGAGACGATCTAGTTTCGTAAGCGAAAGCTCAACAGTATTCGATGTCGCACGGAGAGCCAACTCAATAGTTTGCGACCCTGAGTTACCTTTTTCCAAGCGAATAGGCAAACCAGCGTTTGGCAAAACCAAAGGTCAGTTTACTGTAGCTGCTTGTTCCCATGCGGTTGTGAATGATGCTATGTATGTGTCTGAGTCCTTGAGCGGTCATTCTCCCGTTCGGCTGACTGGAGAAATGCAGGTAAACTGCGTTCCCATACTTTCCGAAGAATATGAAAGCATTGACTTGAGAAACTATAGCCCTATAATTCAGGATTAAGGACTACCGTTGGTGACACACATAGGTCAGTTTTTATGCCATAGCGAAATTGCACATGCAATGGTACTTGATACTCTGACCTTGATATTGAGAAGAGGGGCAGGAGTCATTGATTTCTTGACAAGAGTCTTTGAATTTGGTAAGCGGCTTGGTCTTAGTCTGGTTCTAGACATAGTTTGAAGAGAGTCACTTGAATTGAAAGGGATTTTGTCCAGGTTTTTTAGAATATTCGAGAGTGTCTTGAATATTGAAGGAGTCTGGTCTAGGTCATTTTTTCTAGACATGATTGAGAGAGTCTTTGAATTTGTCTAGGTCTGTTCAAGACTGATTTTGAGAGAGTCATTGAATTGTCTAGGTCTGGGTTCAAGAATGATTTGAGGGAGTCTTTGAATATTGAAAAGGTGTTTGTCTAGGTCTGGTTCTAGCACATTGATTTTGAGAGCAGTCATTGATCATTCTGAAAAGGTCTTGTCTAGTCTGGTTCTAGACAATGATTTGAGAGAGTCTTTGAATTTGAAAGGGTCTTGTCATAGGTCTAGTTCTAGACATGATTTGAGAGAGTCTTTGTCTAGGTCTGATTCTGGACATATTTGAATGAGCCTCATTGATTTGAAGGAGTTAAGTCTAGGTCTGATTCTAATAGACATGATTGATGACCTTTGTATATTTGAAAAGAGTCTAGTCTAGGTCGTGCGTCTTATGACAATGATTGAGAGTATGTCATTGGTCTAGTCTGATCTTAGACATGATTTGAATAGCCTTTGAATTTGAAAGTTCTAGTCTAGAGTCTGTTCTTAGACATGAAAGGACTGATCAGAGTCTAATCATAGTGACAGAGTGCCACACGTGAAGGAGTGTCATTCTGAACGAGTAGACTATAGAGAAAGCAAAGTAGAAATATTGGACGAACTATGGCTCGACTCGACGTGACTTGACTTAACATTGCGGACAGTGACTTTATTTGAAAAGAGACAGGGTCCAAAAGTGATTTTTTCAGGATTTGCTCGCTTAATAGCAAAAAAGACTTGAACATGTAATAGAGCCTAGAGACAAGAAAGCCCCAACTAGAAATAAGGAGCCATGATGACAACGAGCGCCCTAAGCAGAACTTGTGAGACAGCGGTTTTACGCGTTGAGAGTCAAAACCATTAGAGAAGGTAGAGTGGATTGTAATGGATGAGTTCCCCAACAAGATGTACGACCCAAAGGTCAGGGTGGCTTTCACTTCCTTTGGACTGGATCAATGAGTCCTTGAAGGTGACCAAAGAATGAGCTTATGGAAATCGAAAATATAAAAGGGTCAAATTTGTGGCTAATGGGGTCAAAGATGTGTTTGATGCTGGGTTGTGCTTACTGATGTGCGTTCAAACATGAAGTCCCTACTGTCAGGTTCTAAGATCTGGCAAACCAATTATCCGAATTCTTCTTAGGCCAAGTCAAAGCACATCAAAAGGCTCTCGAAACGATTTAATGTTAATCGGTCGAAACCTCGAGAAGAGGCTTCCTACGTTCGCTTATGAATCAGACCACCGTAGTTCTAATGATGATTTGACAATGCTCGTGTGAGAGCTTTTAGTTGGTTTTAATGTTGGAAGAGTGTGTCCTTGAGGGGTTGAAAAGCTTGTGTTTTATGAAGTGGACCCACGGCGCGCAGTATGCTTTTGACTCTTGCTTTTATTTTATCTGGGCTTGTTGTGATTTGACATTGGATTTGCATATTTTGAAGACTGTTTGTATTTATGAACTTCATCTATTGCTCTTTTTTTTCTTTTTTTCTTTTCTTTTGCCCATAGTTACTTTTTTCTTGTTTTTTCTTTTGCACTGTCTTTTCACGCACGTTTGGTCCAAAGGGTTAGGTAGAATGTGACGGTAGATGAAAGAAAGATAGCAAAATACGATAGTGATTCATGCAGCGATCACAAGAAATGCAAGGATTGTTGATTTGAGTGACAAGAGGAATGGAGGGAAGGGTCAATTTTGTGGACAGCTGTTGAACAGAAGCCTCTCTTGGGCAAATAATGTATCAATAATTCAATACTAATACAATTAGATTAAACCCAATCAGTATGGAGCCAAGATCGAGATGATAGAGACCCTTGCATAGGTAATTAAGAAAATAATGTTGACCAAAAAACCTACAATGAAAGATCCATTTTAATGATGAATAGAAAAAACATGAACATACATGCGCTTATTTCAAAAGACTAATAGACTCAAAAAGCAGATGAATCTGAAAAGATTAGATAGCTTGGACTAGAGGACTCTATGACTCAAATCAAGTCTGAGCAGACGCCGCCAGATCGAATGACCCACGCCTGGAGGTGACTCTGTGTTTAGCAAGTGGGTTTGGTTTGGATGTTGATCTTATCCTTTCGCGCCTGGAAGGACTGGAGGCGACCATCTGTCAACCATTGTCTTGAATCCTATGCTTTCAAAACACATCAATTCTCAGTGTGTGACCCCTTCCTTGGTGAAATTGCAATAACACTTGGGATTCCAATTCCGTAGATCATTATCCTCTGAAGGTCTGAGTGGTCCAATAGGAGCAAGTGCACCTTTTGCAGTTAAGCTCTATTCAAAGCCGCTCATAAGTCATGCCAATTGCGTAAAAATGTCTTGGTGTCCTCGAGCCGTTGTTGAACAGACGCCCGGGATGTAGAAGAGTTATCATTAGGTAATGTGGCTTTGACTTAGATCTGTTTGGAAAAAGCAGGAGCCACTTTTCTTGTAAATCCCACCACCGTTACCCTTAGACTCTGGCACTTGATCACATCTCCTCCCCCAACTGGAGGCCAACGCTTGTAGAGCCCAGTAAATGAATCAATGGTTACATTAATTAGGCTCTCGGGGATACGTTGGCTGGAGTGTTCTTGATGACCATGCGGAACTTTATCTTCCTCATCGTCGATTGGTCAATTTGACGGCTTTCTCCCTCCCAATTAATGGAAAGTAGAGAAATTTTCTCTCTCACCTTGCTTTAGGTGGTCCTCTAGTTCGACGAGAGACCACAGAGCTGGGGAATTGTACCTGTACTGCTTTAGGAACTCGTGTGTTGATATTTCCCAATATCGAAGCTTCTGACTTGATACAGGGTCTTGAACACCTGGATGCCATGGGTGTCCAAAGTATAGGAATACCGAAAGTTATAAGCTCTATTGCTCATTCCTTTAAGTCACCTTGATTAAGACATTGAAGAATGCGAAGTTGGTCTTCTGGGTCTTCATTCCTTGAACTTGGGCAAATTCATATGACAAACTTCTTAGAAGCTGGCCTAATCCTCATACATCGATTTACAACATCAGAGCCCTTGAACGTGAAATTTCGGACATTCTCTGGACCAAACTTTCTATTGCTCCACCTTGTTTCCCTGCTCGAAAGTCTCTTATGGGAGGAATGTTGCTAGTGTCACACAAGAGCATCGTTTCTTACTCTCCCCGTCGACTCGAGGAAGTATTTCCAGGGTCCTCTTTTACTTTCAGCCCCCCCAATGCTCTTTCTTGGGCATCAATCGAGAATTCACAACTCAGACTTTTCTTCATAGAAATACACGTATAAGCTGCCGTCTCGAATGTTTTCCATGAAGTGTCTTGGTATTCGCGAGCGCGTCGGTTTGGCTTCTTTTACTCTTCTAGCCCCAGAGACAAGTTGGATCTTTTGCTATCTTGACTGAAATCAAGAAAATTCACACTTTAAACCCAGAAACAAAAGATTGGTCTACTTGAAAACTCTTAAGAACAAAACCTAACTCAGTCTTGAGGTTTGACTTAAAGGAATTGAATCAAAGTAGATTTTGAAGTGGCGTGACCTAAATCTGATTTTAAAGTGCTAGACTCAGAGAAAATTCAAACCTAAGATGGGGGCCTATTTCAGAATTAACAACCTCTTAGACCTATGAGCCACTTGAAATTGAATGGCCTAGCCTGAATCAAAAGTTCCTAGGTTGAGTCTATGTCGAACCTAGTTCAGTTTTAATTCTTAGATTGAAATTAAGCGAACCTAATTCAGATATCAAGGCATCTGGTGTTTGAAATCTGAATTGAACCTAATTAAATTTCAGAGGTTCTTGAATTGGAATTGAAATAACCTAATTCAGATTAAGCTCATTGAATTAAGATGAATTGAACCTAATTTAGGGTTTTAAGGTCAAAAATCGAATACTTAAGTCAACTTAAAGATTTTGGTTGAATCGAACCTAAGTCCGATTCAGATCGGATGGAGTTTGAAATTGAATGGATTTGGAATGCGCCTATGGATATCCACTTCAATGTCTGAAACCATAAATTAAGGACGGGCTTGTTGTGGTTGAGAATTTGGACTGAGATGAAGAGTCACAGTTAAAAGCACATTGATTGAAAACACAAATCCAATTTATTCACTTAGATACAACATAATAACATAGGTCGCTTGGTAAAGTCTATAGCTGTACCATGCCTAAGAGTAAGCTGGGTCCAATTTTCACCACCAACAACATTGTGATGTATGCCGAATACCCCTTATATACACGCATCTCGTAAGCGACGTGCATACCGGCAGTGGGCGGGCCATGGACTTACCTTAGCATGCTATCATTAACCACATGCACCAATGGTATTAAAATCCCCCCTTAGCGTATCAATCAGCATAGAAACATGCCCCATATTGAGACCAATGTCGCCTGTAGGACATACCCTATTCGAAGGGTCACAAGCAAATTCAAGTTGATTAATGAATATGGAACTATGAGACTTTCAAGTTTGTTCCACTCACCAATCGTGCATTGTTCCCCAGTTGAAGTCGCAAAAACTGTAGAGGCTTCGCCCCGCCTTAGGGGGCGTACTCATCTTCAGTGTCATGGAGTTGATCCATGGATCCGCATTGAATGCGTGGTGTGTGTTGTCGAATTAGGGGATCGCCACCGGCCTGATATAGGTTATTCACGGCGCCCGAAAACATTCGTGCCAAACAGTGGCCCCACAAATAGTCCAGTAACAAAGTGTGGGTTCTGGGGCATGGTACAATTAGATCTGTAGACCCAATTCAGCCCGCATCGTAGCGGCCTCTTACCGTCTCATTGTCAGTTTCCATTAATTCATAAACAATGAATTCAAGAAAACCTTATCTGATTTGACTTGAAAGCTGCACTAATACTAGGATGGGTGTGCTTTATGTACCCAACCAAGACTCTTACAATGGACAAGCATCACTTGATTGTTAGTCAATATTTAATCAAGGATGCTTAGAAGAAACCGGTCTCGGAATCTCAGGACTTTATCTGACTTTAATTGTTGACAAGCGATTAAATTCCGTCTGTCTAACGTAATATTATACAAGTGTGATAGAAGACGTATATATACAAGAATTGAAAACGAAGGTTAGTAAGCATATAATATGCTGCTCATGTGTCCTCCCGTACATTCGTCCCTGCAAACAATTCTTCAATATTGTTATATATGAAAATCAATGAATCGGGCCTTTCGATTGAATTGCTAATTTGAGACAAACAAACGCCCGAAAACGGTTAGTATGACAATAAACAAGATGTTATAATAATGAATTTGGATGTCATTAACAACAGACTCTAATGAATGACTCTATAATAATAGTGTTAATACGAGAAGAACTAGATACCCAAAACATGGTAGAACATTGAAAACATAAGAAAATCCGGATAAAACTTATTAACAATACTCTCTTCTTATCTCATTGGTTTTTTTTTTGTTTTGTGTGTGAGGATAGGCACACTCACCCCTAACATGCCCAAGACATGGATGCGGGTAGTCGGACTTCCAATGAGCAGGTATCACCGGAAAATTTCCGATTTTCCCCGTGTCGTGCCGCCCACGCCCGATCCTATCTAAGCTCGATGATCCGCGCCACGTATGGGCGAGGAGGGCTTATTTCCCGATAAGCCGTGCCATGTATGAGCGGGGAGGGAAGGCAAGGCATAGTGAGGCAAGGCATAGTGCCCACACAAGGCATAGTAAGGAAAGCCATAGTGCCCACACAAGGCACAGTGAGGCAAGGCATAGTGCCCACACAAGGCACAGTGATGCAAGGAATAGTACCCACACAAGGAAGGCAAGGCATAGTGCCCACACAAGGCATAGTGAGGGAAGCTTGGCATCGTGCCCACACAAAGCATGGTGAGGAAAGGCATCGTGCCCATACAAGGCATAGTGAGGAAAGGCATAGTGCCCACACAAGGCACGATGAGGCAAGGCATAGTGCCCACACAAGGAAGGCATCGTGTCCACACAAGGCATAGTGAGGCAAGGCATCGTGCCCTCACAATGCACAATGAGTCAAGGCATAGTGCCCACCCAAGGCATAGGGAGGCAAGGCATAGTGCCCACACAAGGCATTGTGAGGCAAGGAATAGTGCCCACACAAGAAGGCATCGTGCCCACACAAGGCATAATGAGGCAAGGCATAGTGCCCACACAATGCAAAGTGAGGCAAGGCATAGTGCCCACACAAGGCTTAATGAGGCAATGTATTGTGCCCACACTAGGCACAGTGAGGCAGGGCATAGTGCCAACCGAGACATTTTTTTTTTTGGTCGAAAAGCATGGATTATACATCATCGAAATGAGGTCTCCAGACAATTTTTGGAAAAATTTCCAAAATTTGTACCATAGATTCGTATGATAATATAATGGGTCCAAGAACGGCGGACTTTAGAGTCCCATCAAAGAAAAATTGAGAAAACGTCGAAACAGTTTTAGGAGGCAGTATGCATAGAATTTGGGTCCGAAACTGTCGACATAGTCATTTCTCATGGCCTAAAAGTTGTGACGGAAATTCTTGATAAATTCGAGCCGGGTTATATACATCGCTGAAATGAGGTCTCTGGACAACTTTCAGAAAACTTACCAAAATTTGTATCTTGGGTTCATATGACCATATAATGATGTCATGAAACCTTTTGGGTTGAATAGAATTGATTTCGGAGTTCGTAAGCCAAATTTGCTAATTCAAAGCGACAAATCGTCGAAACGTTCGTTTGAGGCACGAAACTAGGTACTTGGGGTCGAAACCTATTGGAATAGACATCCCTCATCATAATAAAGCTACGAGTGAAATTTCAGGCAAAACAGACGGTCGCCGAAACGGACGAAAAACGAGTGGTTCATGTTTTTCGGCCCCCCAGGATCCGGTAAGCGAACGACCCCAAATTTTGTAGGGAGGTCCGTGGGGTCAAGGTGAGTGCGTGGTGTCAATTTAACGGAAAAATGAGACACAGAAGACATGCTTCCAAAGGAAATAAAGTCCCTCGACGTACGAAATCCATTGAAATGTCCTTTTCTCGGGACCGATACTCCGAAATGTAAGGTGGGTTGGAGAGTTCACCTCACAGTATTTTTTCGGATTTTTGGGGCATTTTTAAAACATATTCGGGCTAATTTGCAAAATTTCACATTTTTCGAGGCATTTTTATGGGAAAAACGGGACCCCTGTGTTGAATTTCGGAAAAATAAAGTCAAAAGTAAACTCCCATGATTTTTTTTAGCCAAAATTCAGAAATTCACGACTTTCGAGGCATTTATACGGGAAAAACGGGACCCTCGGGATGAATTTCTGAAAAATAATGTCAAAATTGTTCTCCCGTGATTTTTTCAGATTTAATACGTATTTTTTTCGGATTTTTTAGCCAAATTTCAAAAATTGACGTGTTTCGAGGCATTTTTATTGGAAACACGGGACCCCCGGGATGAATTTCAGAAAAATAATGTCAAAAGTGTGCTCCCGTGATTTTTTCGGATTTAATATGCTATTTTTTCGGATTTTTTATCGAAACTTCAAAAATCTAAACTTTGTATGGCTTAACTCCAATTTGGGTGTCTACTAGGAGAATAAGCATTCGTTTAATTTAACCTTTTTATAGGGGAGGTAGTAGTGCTCAGCAGCACTACCCCAAGGGTAGACTCTAGACCCAAGGAGGAGGGGTGTGTGTGTGAGGATGTGCACACTCACCCCTAATATGCCCAAGACATGGATGCGGGTAATCGGACTTCCGATTTTCCCCGTGTCGTGTCTTGGGCCGCCCACGCCCGATCCTATCAAAGCCCGATGATCCGCGCCATGTATGGGCAAGGAGGGCTTATTTCCCGATGATCTGTACCACGTATGGGCGGGGAGGAAATGTATCGTGCCCACACAAGGCATAGTGAGGCAAGGCATAGTGCCTACACAAGGCATAGTGCCTACACAAGGCACTCTGAGGCAAGGCATAGTACCCACACAAGGCACAGTGAGACAAGGCATAGTGCCCACACAAGAAAGGCAAGGCATAGTGCCACCACTAACGAAAGGTGGTCGCAATGAAATGAAGACGGCCCAAACAAGCAATTTATTATAGGACATGGAAGAGACTCGTGATTATCTCAGCAGTACTGTTGGAGATGCTGCTGATCGCTTAATGAAGAATGGGATTGACAAAAGTAGAAAGACGATGAATAACCAATTTGATGAAAATAAATTGAATTCGTATTAATACTCAAGAGACTGCGATTCTTAAGTGGTCGAGACAAGCTATCATCCGCAAATACGAAGGCCCTATAACAATCACCAAGAAGATAGGTCAATGTATACAAGTTGGCACCATCAGCATGGATGAAGATACATCTAGCTTCACTGATGCCGCTTGTTAAGAAATATCACCCATCACCAATAGTAGTTAGACGAAAAGACAAAGACGCAACAGCAAGGTCGTCCCGCGACTAAAACAAGTAAGAACTCCATACGCATATAGACAACTGCGTAACGATCATCATCTCTGAACCTCTATTTCGCTTGTGTAACATAGTTCTTAAAGATGTATTGTTCTTTTCATCATGCTCTTCTTGATAAATCGAAATTACAAAGAATAACAATTAATAAAAATAAAAACAAAATCAACAATAAGTTATAGACTGATACTGACATTAGCTATTATTATTAGTGTGAGGGAGGTAATGTTAGGTTCCTAACTTACATGTATTTTCTATGTATTTTTATAAGTTACTAGAGTCTTAGCTTATTGGGCGTTATTCGGCGCGTCCCCCATCAAGGCCTTATCGAATAGTAGAGTTTGTAGTAATTGTACGAATAATATTAATAATATTAATGTTCGTACTTAAGTTCTCATTGGGGTGTCTCCTAAGAGAACGATAATAGATAGTATTAAAAAATATTCTTATAACGTTTAGGGGAGGTGTATAATGAGTTAGTGTATGCACAAAGATTCTTATACCTGATAATGATTTATGCCCTCATGACCTATTATAAAGAAATGCTATATGTGAGCTTATTCTGAATTATATTTACTTAGCATTACGCAATCAACCTCCATCCAGACTATAATAATTTCCGAGTTCGGATCTCTGCATGGGCCCCGCTCTGTGACGTAGTCTGCGTGAGAAACCACGCAACACCCCAGCGACTCGGATCTAACTTCACCCATTCCAAATAGCGACTCCCATTTAATGTTGCTTGTGCTTTCGTAGGCCTATCTTCCGTTTCGCGAGAGGCTGCACTTTCCATATACAACGTTGAAGCGCTCGGTACTCCTCATACATGACAACGATTCTACAGGCATTAGTGCCAGCCTACAAAGGCAGCTTCGGTAAGGAAAGCGCATAATGGCTATATCAAACGGAGGATCGTTCCACAAAACACAGGGCAAGTGTAGGAGACGCTTATGCCTTCACAAACAAGGCAGTGATGGCAAGGCATACAGATAGACCAAAAAACTAATTAAGGCACTAGGTGAGGGACAGGCATTATGCGTACACAAAGAGAGGATGTGTCAGATAGCACTAATTATATTTGTCTATAAGGTATTTGTGTAGTCGCAAGGCTTGTGGCCCACACAAGGCATAGTGAGGCAAGGCTTGAATGCACACAAGCTAGTGAGGCAAGGATGTGGCCACATCTGGATAGTGGGCAAAGGTATAGTGAGGCAAGCATAGTGCGCATCACAAGGATAGTGAGGAAGGCATAGTGCCACAAAAGGAGGCATTTTGTGCCCCACACAAGGCATTGTGAGGCAAGGCATCTTGCCCACACACAGATAGTGAGGCAAGGCATATTGCCACATAAGGCATCGGTGAGGCACAGGCATAATGCCACATAAGAAGGTAAGGCAAGGTTTTTTAAATAGTTCGCACAAAGAAGGCAAGGCAAGGCATATGTGCCTCACACATGATGTTTATACCATCGAGAAAACGTCGAAAAAAAAAAAAAAAAAAATAAGTTTAGGAGGTAGGCGCTTAGAATTTGGGTTTCGAAACTGTTGAGCAGTCTTTCTCAGACTAAAAGGTTTGACTGAAATTTTAGTCAAATCTAGTCGGGTTCCCCCCTACCGAGAAAAAAAAAAACCATTTTTATTTTTGTGCCGAAGCGTGGATTATACATCATCGAAAATGAGGTTCCTGGAATTTCTTTCGGAAAATAACAATTGTATACATGGGTTACTATGAGCATATAATGGGTCCAAGAAGTTTGGGGTCAAATGAGTGCATACGGCGTACTTTTTTAGTCCCGCCAAAGAAAAATCGAGAAAACGTCGAAAATCGTAGGAGGTTAGCACGTTTAGAAT
>SNQN01006088.1:23481-40589 GCA_008642245.1 Bassia scoparia | reverse complement strand
CTCCTCTCTCTCCTCTCTAAACAATGTGCGATGATTATACTTAATGCGATTTGAGAAACATCCATTCTTTTTTATACACTTATATTTGATCTAAACTTTTATATGGTTTCTTAACTTAATGCAATAAGAAGAATAGTGATCGTACAACATTTTTATTAGTTTATTCCTCATTCAGGAGATCATATAGATCACCAGAGAGAATCCTAAAAAAGACAAATTGTTTCTTGGCTCATGCTGCGAAACATGGGAAGCTGGAATTTTATTCAAAGTCAATGATGATGTTTATTTAAAATAGATATTTAATCGATGATTTCTTGACTGCCGTTACATGTATTTGCATGCAAATCGCCAAACAATTTTACAGCAGTATCAAGCATTCAGCCTCTAAGTTGCATGTTTCATCAGATGGCCTTGCAGCTATTCTACTGCAAATTTGGACAAGCCTCGATCATATGGGGTGCCATGAAGTCAGGGAAGTTTCTCTGAGTTGTAAGTGCAGTCCCACTTTGGAATCATGAAACTCAATATTATGTGGTCTTATCATCAATGCTGATTGCACTTTTACTATCTGATTGATGAATTTTTAGGGGTAACAATGTATAACCAACTGTGAAAGTTTGTGATGAAAACGTAAGTACTCTGGCTTATTTAACTTTTCACCTTGTTTCATGTACCCAAACATATCATAATCAATACGTTGTTTGCTTAGATGTTATCTATACTACGTCCTACCTCATGCTTCTGTAACTCATGTATTATAAATAAATATTGCCATCGTTTGCGACTTTTCTTATGTTATATTCTCTGGTATCTGGTGTGTTTTTTTTTTTTTTTTTTTTATGGTTCGAGCCTTAATGTTGTGAAATACCAGTAGATTTTAATTAGGGCTTAACTGACTGAGTGGAACTCAAAAATTCTCTTATACTCCAAGTGATTTAAATATCAATTGTGCAAACTGATTCCTCGAACGCCGAAATGTATGTACTTGGGAAGAAAGTTCTTTACTTTCTTTTTTTATTTTTTTTGTTATGGTATTAGGGCTGTTTTTTTTTTTTGTCCACTTCACTTAATGCATATTAATAGTATAGCTGATGCAAATAGTGTTCTCCCATCAAAATGGACAAGTCAATATTTGAATGATCATATATTGGAAACAAACCGTCTATTTACAGTGAAAGACTGTAGTCCTAAATTTTGTGTTATTATGCTTGTTATGCTTCTTTTTTTTAAAAACTAAAAATAAAAAATGAAAGGATCATGAACAAATTATTAATTTTTCTTATGAAGTCGACCTTTATTCAAAGTAATGATAAAAGTTGTACTTGTGTGGTGTTTTTTATTTCTTCGTTGCTGCTAGGACTACATCTTGCTTATTTGAATTATTTAAGATTCATCTTTGGTAAACCTGAATCGTAACAGATCCGTTAAGGTCTGGTTAATGAGTCGAGCTCGCGCTCACAAGATTTACAAGTTCGAGCCCATCTATGCTCCGCTTTCGAAACAACTTGCCGAATCAGGCTCGAAAATATTATCTTATATTTTTATTTAGCTTCAAATAATAATATAATTATTTATCTTTTAATTTAGCTTAAATATAAATTTGGTAGTCATACGTTTTGATAAGTCTAATAAAAAATAGAAAATCATAGCTATTAACTATATATATGTTCTTAGAAGCATTATATTTCTTTAGTTTTCGAACTCCAATATCTTTAATGTATTTGAACTTCGATTTTAGGCTTGAAAAATTCGAGTATACGTCATGAGCGAGCTCAAAAATATCATAGCTCACACATGCTCACTCGTTAATAACCCGTACATCCAAGATCCAGTAAATGTTAAAGCACACCTGGCGGAAAAATTCCAGTTAGTGAAAAAAAAGTTAGAAGTTATTAAATACAATGTGATGAGCCTGAATGTCTTTGTTCAGAAATATATGTTTATTTCAATTCAGTTACCTGAAGATTTAATGTGCGACTGTTCATCCAACAAGCATAAATCAACAGAAGATTATATTTAAGATTGAAACAAAACAGCAACAAAATTGAATAGTCCATCTTCAAATTTCCAGTCTATCCACTGTAAGATAGACCTTTAAATCGCTGGAAAAAGAACTATACCTTGGTCTTCACTTCTTGTTACTTGCTGTTGTCCATATAATCAACTTAATTCCAGTACCATCATAGTATCATCCATTTCTAGATTCAACATAGGCAGTGCCTATGCCGTGATAGTAGAATGATGCACGCCCTGTTAGTTGTCACTGTTTTTAATTTTAAATCAGATACATGTTATTGTGAATCTTATATATTGTCATCGATTAGGAAAAATAAAGTTTTTATTTTATCACGATCTCGCTAGTTGTGTACTTCAAACGACAACCTCAAAATGGAGAATCTTTACCTCCATTCAGTATAATTATAAATTAAGCAGCTAACCAATTGACCAAACCAAATTATAGGAAATGTTGGAAGTTTACGCATTTATCCATTAATTTATTTCTGATGCTCAAATTCTCATTTACAGAAGCTATCCAGGTTCTGTCTCTTGAAAAAGTCTTGATCAATACTGCCATCAACTTTATTTATCATCGTGGAGAAAAAAAGGGATTTAATAATTGACTAGGGGTAATGAAGAAATCCCTATTGTGCGTACCACAATGACCATAAGTGTATTGATCAATATGATGGAAAAAATCACCCTTTCCCCACCTTTTCAAATTTTATGGACAAAATTCCCACCTTTTCCATTCCAAAAGTCCACATCCACCTCACTTAAACCCCTACTGTTAACAATCCTTAGTTGTGGGTCCCAAACGTTAATTGCTATTATATACCTCACTTCACTCGACATTCACACATACACCGTCTTACAATCCTCTCCTTCTTCAATCTTCCTCTTCTCTCAGTTCCTCTGCTGCCATCATGCGCTTTCAATTCGACAACCTAAGTAAGAATTGCACTTCATTATCAAAAAATTCAAAACAAACCCTAAGTTTCTGAAAGTTAGTGGCAATAAAAATTAAACAAACCAATTGCACTTAATCATAGATAATAAACAAGTGCAAAAACATTAAACAAACCTACTTGTCAAATTCAACATACATTTATAAAAAAATGTTCGAATCCAGTAAACAAAGCAAAATTATACAAATCAGTTGTATACTAACTACAAAGCTTTAAAAAACATAAACTTAAATAAAAATTACCTCAATTCCCCAAAATAAACCCTAAATTGTGCGAAAATGGAGACTTTTGATAATTTCTTGGCAAATGAATATGTTATCAAAATACAGGAAAGGCGCTGTAATTTGGTAAACTTTTGAAGATTGGCTGTAAATTAGTTGGGAGATGAATAATCTTTGAGAAAAGAAGCAAAGAGTGGAGTTGAAAAGAATGAGTCGAATGCTCCCGCATTATGTGGGTAAATGAAGCCAGAATGAAGCAAAATTACGAAATACCCCTATACACTAACGATCTGTTAACATTAGGTAATGGTGGTGGATGTGAGATATTGGAATGAAAAAGTGGGAATTTGTCCAAAAAATTTGAAAAGGTGGAATGGTCAACATTTTGTAAACAAAAGTGGGAAAGGGTGATTTTTCCTTTGCAGATTGCAGAAATCCTTTTGATGCTAGGGGGAGCATGGAAAGTATGCATGAATTTTGGAAGTTTTATTCTTGAATAATTAGGTATAGATAGCTTTATTGTCTTGGCAGTTCTTTACATGGGTAATATGGTGCCTTTAAAGACAAAGGTCAGGCACAGTTTCAGAGAATGCTTTTAAAATCCAATTGGGAAATTGAATTGCAACGATTGCTTGAGTTATAAAAAAAGTCCTTTTTACAAATTTAAAAAAAAAAATGAATTGATTATGATATTTCGCACCTGATTTCTTCTTAGCAAACTAAGTATTGTCTTTTTTTTCTTGTGCTTTATTACAACTATTGTCTCCCTTATAGAGGGGTAAATACTAAAACTTGTTCACTCAATTGGAAAGTGAAATAGGACTATGTGTTTGGTATGACTTATTGGATTTGATGTTGTTAAAAAAATGTAATAGCTGTATCATAATGTCAGTGCTGATTCTTTCAGTAATCAGTCATTAATCTGAAATTTGAAATACCTTGTATCAAGCAGCATATGCATCTCATATGGCAGAATCTCCATATTTATTATTTATTATTTCTAAAGAACTATTGTGTCTGCAGGTATTTCCGGCATGCTTCTGGGAGAATTTGGTCATCTCACAGAATGCTCAGTTGTATCAAAAATAGGTAAATATCTCTTCATTTACTTAATTCTTTTTCACACGTATAATGCTAAACATGCAGTCATGCAACCCTTGTGAGTAGTAAGCATTGCTGCAGGGCAAAGTGCAAACTCTAGCCTCAAAGGTAAGTCACAGATTCTCAGTCTGTGCTCTGCAGCTAAACTGTGTGCAAACAAGATCCTACAGTAACTTGGCACATAGTTGAACAAGCTCTGAGCACAGGAAGAAAAATTCCAGATAAAGAGTGRTTGAGTATTGAAACCTACCAGAATAATGAAATCACTGTTCTGCCTGTTTTCAACATCAATCTCTGTGTCCAAATTGTCGCCACGATTAGGACTGCAAAATAGTTTAAATATAGTTAAAATTTGAGGCAAAACAATAAGTAATATAACAAAATTCACACCATGAATTACATACCTTCTTCCAATAACGAATCTTGTAACAATGCCCTTCTCAGTCTCTAGCTTAGTTAGTGCAGCTCCTGCACAAAAGGAACAATACAGTTTTGACACCTAACTTTCGCAAAGATGATTATAGACAAATATAAACCATTACCAGTTGGCATCCATGCCTTTCGAATTGCGTCTCTGTTCCTCCTACGACCAAACTGAGTAATGATTCCAATAACAGCTAAAAGCTTCTTCTTCTTCTTATCAACATCGTCATTCTCTGTAGAGTATCGTTTTAAAAACCCTTCCTTTTTTGCAGCAGCCAGCTCCATCTCAAGGGTGGACAATTTCTTMTGTTGTTCCCTGAGAACAACCACAGATTGACATCATGCTYGATTTACAAAACACCATAAAACGGATCACAGTAAAACAAATAAACTCAATGACAAATTTGACAACCATAATCCAAAAAACAAAGTGAAAAAAGAGTAAACAACTTACCGACAAGCTATAATTTTCAATGTGTCGTCAACAGATATAGCTGATTGGCCCTGGAAGTAATAGTATGCAGTCAAGTTTCTTTTAAAAGATTGATTTCTTCCAGATATATACTATATAAATCATACAAATATTGCAACGTAACAGTTCTAAACATTCAACATTAACAAAGATTTAAAAAACAGAGAGAGAGAGAGAGAGAGAGAGAGAGAGAGAGAGAGAGAGAGAGAGAATGCTAGAGAACACCATTGCATACGCTTTTTCCATGCAATCCTTCAAGACATATATGTAACCAAAAAATCCTTCAAATTGTTGGATACATCATGAAGAAAAACTAACCTATAACAAGTCACCTTCCAACGGATGCTATTGAGAATTTAAGCCCAAAGTTGATGCATACTCTATCAGTTCATTTTTAATGAAGGGAAAGAAGGGGAGGGAAAGGACATGAACTTTATTTCCCCATGTTTGGTTAAATTTTATCTATCCTCCTACATTACTACAATTTTGAACTTTAGGGAGGAAAGAAGAGCTAAAATTTTGTAAAAAGAGTCTTTCCTTTCACTTTCTCACCTTCCAACGGTTGCTATTGAGAATTTCAGCCCAAAGTTGATGCATACCCTGTCGGTTCATTTTTAATGAAGGGAAAGGAAATGAACTTTATTTCCCCATGTTTGGTTAAATTTTATCTATCCTCCCTGACCTCCCACATTACTACAATTTTGAACTTCAGGGAGGAAAAAGGAGCGAAAATATTGTAAAGAGTCTTTGCTTTCACTTTCTATCTCTTCTAACATTACATTTGAACCAAACTTTAGAAACTAATATATTTCCTTTCCCTTTCTTTAATTTCCTTCCAAATCCCTACTAACCAACTTAACATCTATGTAAGATGATCCTCTGTCAAGCTTATCAGGCATCAGAAATAACTTAAGTTTCTCATGGATAGAAAANAAAAGAGTCTTTCCTTTCACTTTCTCACCTTCCAACGGTTGCTATTGAGAATTTCAGCCCAAAGTTGATGCATACCCTGTCGGTTCATTTTTAATGAAGGGAAAGGAAATGAACTTTATTTCCCCATGTTTGGTTAAATTTTATCTATCCTCCCTGACCTCCCACATTACTACAATTTTGAACTTCAGGGAGGAAAAAGGAGCGAAAATATTGTAAAGAGTCTTTGCTTTCACTTTCTATCTCTTCTAACATTACATTTGAACCAAACTTTAGAAACTAATATATTTCCTTTCCCTTTCTTTAATTTCCTTCCAAATCCCTACTAACCAACTTAACATCTATGTAAGATGATCCTCTGTCAAGCTTATCAGGCATCAGAAATAACTTAAGTTTCTCATGGATAGAAAAACCTTTTCAGTTTCCAACAAGCATGATTGCAAGAACATGTCTCACCTCCTATACGATAACACACACAACTTGTGATAGAACACATGCCACAAAAGTGGAAGCAACGACCGCAACATRTTGTTATGTATAGCCTCAGTATAAGCATATAGCAAAACCTCACACTAAATATTGTACCWATTCATCAATACTTKTCGAGTCATGCTTTAYTAATCYTCATATCAGTAAGACCACTATATCGAGCTAACATCCTTAATACCCTAAGCTATTCGACATAATCAACTTAATCACAAAACTCTTCGAATATAAACTGAACTGATGAAACTCAAAATGTACACACAAATGAACAATAATACATTCACAGAACAACAGCACAACCTTCAATAAGCAATTAACAGGTAATCTTGAACAAGAAAACAAGATATTTTCGGSAAATGAATCAAAATCGGAACATACCTGACCTGTCCTCTTATCAAGTTCATTCATGAGATAAACTCGATTCTCCGCATCTTGCCACAATCTACCAAAACAAAAGATCAAATCATACAACAATCRAGTCAYGAACCACAAAAGATTCAAACAAAATCAACCACATTATTGATCACTGCAAATCCTTAAACACAACTGAATAAGATCAAAATTCACAAAACGTGAACAAAAACGAAGAATTGAGCGATTACCTTCCAGCAACGTAAATCGTAGCCATAGTAGCAAACATAGCAAGCAAAAGAGATGAAATTCGAGACCTAACTGGCGAACCTGAGGGTCGACGATTCGATCCTCGGTTCAGCATTGCTTTGGTTGCTTTTTTTTATTGACGAATTGAATTGATTTGATTGGAAGAAATTGTTGTTGAAGTCGTTGCTATTCTAGGGTTTGAGATTGAGAGATCAGTGCAATCGAAGTTCTGGAAATTTGAATTAGTTGAAATGAAAGAATTGTTTATGGTTGGATTTGAAGAAATGAAAGTGACGGATGACGAAACGTTTGAAKTTAWTTTGACGGGGGTTTTACTTTCGCGTTTCTGTTGTCAGCAACAACTCTAACTGACAGTTGGAGTTCAATTCACTCAATTTTCTTTAACAGTACTAAATCAAATTACGTACGATTTTCGAGTTGAATTATTGTTTGTGATTTTCTATGTACTGATTGATCGAAATTTCTAAACAATTCTAGAGATTGTTTAGAAATTCCCCTTGAATTGTCGTGTCAAATTTGAAACGCAGAAAATGATATAGAGTATCAATTTTGAAACTTATCTGCACGGATTGAATTGTCATGTCAAATTTGATTAAATTAAGGGGTGAGGAAGTAAAGAGCAAGCACAACTAGAGACAAAGCGCGGGTCAAAGTTTGGTCAACACAATTAAGATTGTCGGACAATGTTAGTTGCGTTGAGACAATGTTGGTATATAGTTGGACATAGACAATGTTAATATATTTCCAGACAATGTTGGATTGAAGTAAAGAGCAAGCGCAACTAGAGACAAAGCGCGGGTCAAAGTTTGGTCAACACAATTAAGATTGTCGGACAATGTTAGCTTGCGTTGAGACAATGTTTGGTTATAGTTGGACAATAGACATGTTAATATATTTCCAGACAATGTTAGGATTGAATAAATTTTTTTTTTTTTTTTATTTTTTTTTTTTTACAAATGAACAGTGATGAACAGAGCCAAACAGTGTCGCGCTAGATTTATCCTTCCTCGTGAATTTATTATACATTAGTCAATCTGTAGTATTTTCCAAGACACATCCGATTATATATTACTTTTTTTGATTCTCATACTTCTCTATATGCATTTCTTTGATTGAATTTGATTGCCCCTCATTAGATCAAATTGTTGGCCTAATTAATTGATACTTATCAATTTGTTTTCAAGAAATAATGGAACACAATAATTAGACTTCATTCCATTAGTGATTGATTTAGGTTGAAACTTATACAGAGTGATAAAAACCTTATTGTGCCTAGCTAAATGTATGGTTGAACTAAAACAAGCTAAAGAATTTGGTTGAACTAATTGGACTCAACAAGCTAAGTACCCGATCAAAAACAAATTGGACTTAACTGACCAATTATATTTTGACGGATGCTGAAAGTACAAACTGAAAAAGAAAGTATAAAGTTGGCAATCATTGTTGGAAATAAGGCTAGTAATACGAAGACAAACTTATCTGAATTGTCGTGGCGTGATCAGAATCACTGTCCTAAAGTCGAATTTGCCCCGTACTCGTACACACGGCTCACGGCAATCGCCCCAGGATTACACGACTCGGCTATGGTGTACTTCAGAAACCGGATTGAGAACTCGATCGAACAATGCCCAAAGAGAAACAGAGAGTTGTGTTTGAATTTTTGTGGAGTAAGTCTTTTCTGTGTGTTTTTCTGAAGAGGAAGAAGACGCATATATAGTGGGTTGAGGGAATTGGAAGGTCAAAGATTACGGAATTAATGAGGGCAGATTTCGAGGCAAAAAACCGGAAAGAATATTTCCTTAATCAATTTGTAACGGATGGAAATCATTTAAACGTTACAACTGAACAAAGAAAGTTTGACTAAAAATATAGAGGGAGTGTAAAACGGGTCACACCCGACCGCGCACGTGTCACGAGCCGGGCCAGACGGCGGCGCGCGTGGGGATGCCCAAGCCTAGCCCACTCACTAGCTTCAAACACTTAGTAACACTTCCCTTATAAATAACAAAAATGGTCTCAATCTCCTATGGTGGACAAATGAATTCTTTGAAGCAAATAACAATGGAGTTCAACTCCAACAATCATTATATACTCTATTGTTATTATTAGTCATACACTCATACCTTGGCTTCAAAACTGGGGCATTCACTAACTTCAATTTTATTTTCTTCATGTAGTGCATGCAAAAACAGTAACAAATTTGGTGTAGAATACTAGAAAAGCATCATTATCGTTGGTTGAGTATGTATCATCTAGCTTAGCTAATTAATTTAATAAACTATTAATTAATTAGTTTATGCAACTAATGCCAGTTCATAACTTCATATGCAATTCCAATAAGTAAGAAACAATGACATCTTAGCAATCGGTACGTACCAATTCAAGTACAGTATATATAATAAGCTTGTGTTTTGCATTGTTGTATCATCTTCTCATTCAATTGCATTAATATTGCATGAGCTTTATCATATTACCGTATACCTTAAACCAAGAAGAAAAATCAAKGAGATATATATTGAGTTAGCAAAACTACGAGATGGCTACTACTTGGATTGAGAGAGGGTTGATGTTAGCGATTGTGGCCTGCTTGCATTGTTGCCACCATTGTTGGTCGAGTGTCGAGTTCGTCACTACAAGTTCAATGTAAGTTCATATACACACATCAACTACGTACTACAACTACTTCAATTTTGCATGCATGTGTTAATGTTATATTATTTAACCCAGAAAATATTTGTTACACTTGTATTATGTATGATCAATAATAAAATTTAACCACATGTTATGTATTTTTTCAAACTATTAGGTAGTGGCGAAGAATCATACCAAGATGTGCTCAACAGAACAAATTGAGACCGTTAATGGTAAATTTCCAGACCCGACTATCGTGGCTAGGGAGGATGATACCGTGCTTGTTAAAGTTGTTAATCATGTCAAATACAATCTTACCATTCACTGGTTAGTATATTTATCATAAGGAAATTCGTTATTTCATCTTCCTTATGTTTTGAGAATTGAATGTATGTGAAAAGTGGTGTTGGAGTGAATGGAGTCTTTTACTTCCGTAAAAATGAAATTTAAGTCTGTGTGTGTTGAACAGGCATGGCATTAGACAAATARGAACGGGATGRTCAGATGGACCGGCATACATATCGCAATGTCCGATACAACCAGGGCAAACCTACACTTATAACTTCACCGTGACGGGCCAAAAGGGAACCCTTTTCTATCATGCTCATATTCTTTGGCTAAGAGCCACTGTTCATGGTGCCATTGTCATCTTGCCTAAACTTGGTGTCCCTTATCCTTTCCCCAAACCCGACAAGGAAAACATAATCGTCTTAGGTAAAAGTTATTTCGTAAAATATATACTTTTTATAAAAGTTCRTTCCATTTCACTTTAGCACGTATGATTTATAATTTTTTTGATATRATTTACGATACAATTATATTTCGATAGGTGAATGGTGGAAATCTGATGTTGAAGCTGTGGCAAATCAAGCTCTACAATCTGGATTGGCGCCCAATGTCTCTGATGCTCATACAATAAATGGATACGTAAGGCCTATTAAGGGTTGTAATTCACAAGGTGAGGAATAATGACCATTATAGACATGCATGTTGAAACTATAAGTCACCAATACATGTCTAGATCAAATGATCGATAAGAGAGTTGTTAGTTTTAATTTAACCAGAGGTTTCGAGTTCGAACCGTAGAAATGCATAAACATATGTATATATTTGGTGAGTTTTCACTCCAATTGAGGTCTAATTCGACTTGAATCCGAATTAGTCGGACCTTAATGAATTTCGGATATCAGATGCGCTTGCGTAAAAAAAATGTTAAAACTATAAGTTCTATTAATAGTTTCGCTTTATCTATCGAATGTATACTCCATCCATTGCTAAATGACGTAAATGTTGTACATAACTTTTATATTAACATGCATATTTCATGTTTGATGCAGAATTGTTCAACTTACACGAAAGCAGGGAAGAAATATATGCTTCGTATAATCGACGCCGCACTTAACGAAGAGCTCTTCTTCATGGTCGCAGGCCACCATCTCACCGTGGTCGAAGTCGACGCAACCTACGTCAAGCCCTTCAAGACGGACACAATAGTCATATCACCAGGCCAAACCACCAATGTAATCCTTGAAGCCAACAACAAGGCACTAGGCAAGTACTTTGTAGTTGTTTCACCTTTTATGGATGCACCTGTCCCGGTTGACAACACCATTGGGCTCGCCACGGTTCGCTACCACACACCCGAAAACACCACCCTAGCCGCGCCACCACCAATCAATGCTACCCGAGTTGCTGACAACTTCACCAACTCCCTTAAATCTCTCACTACAAAAGAGTTCCCCGCTATGGTCCCTCAAAAAAATCGACCACTCGTTGTTCTTCACGGTCGGGTTAGGGGTTAACCCCTGCTCGACATGTGTCAACAAGTCGAGGATCGTGGCGGATATCAACAACGTTACATTTATTTTGCCCAAAATATCCATCCTCCAAGCACATTACCTAAACATGAGCGGAGTTTTCACGGATGATTTTCCGTCGAAGCCTCCTACAACATTTAATTACACTAGCAATAATCAAGTAACGATCTTACGAACTACGACCGGTACAACTGTATAAGGGTGTATAGGCTACCGTATAATGCCACGGTACAACTTGTGTTACAAGATACCGGGATTATATCTCCCGAAAACCACCCGTTTCATTTGCACGGATATAATTTCTTCGTTGTCGGAAAGGGTGTAGGGAACTACAATCCTAAGATTGATCCAACGGGATTCAATCTCRTCGATCCTGTCGAACGGAACACCATAGGGGTGCCTTCCGGTGGATGGGCTGCGATTCGATTTAGAGCTGATAATCCAGGTAATTTTAATTATTGGATCATATTAAAATTTGCATAATGTGTATACATGTACATAGTAGTCTCATATATAGTTATCCTTTATAAACTCTAGATTTTAATTTATTGTTGTTTTGGTTACATTATGCAGGAGTTTGGTTCTTTCACTGCCATTTGGAGATTCATAGTTTCATACATCATGGGGATTGAAAATGGCCTTTTTGGTGGACAGTGGCAAGGGACCTAATGAATCCTTAATCCCACCACCACGTGATTTCCCCAAGTGTTAATTTACGAAAAAAACACACTCCGCTAGTTTTGTCTTTAATTATTGGAAAAATTGTACTTTCCCACCTTTTATTGGGACAAATTTTGAAACTCCCACCTTTTGTTTATTTTTTTATATACTCCCACCTTTAACTCTCATTTCTTTTAAAATTCCCACCTCTTAACGGTTCCGTTATCAATTTCTGTTAAGTTGAGGGTTACTTTTGTCATTTCACTATATTTCTTCTTCTCCATATTTAGCATGTAGCATGTTAGCAACGCCCCTGCCAYGGCTGCTCCCATCTTCTTGCTCACTCACTCAAACCACTACCATATAATAGGATTGNTACAATTATATTTCGATAGGTGAATGGTGGAAATCTGATGTTGAAGCTGTGGCAAATCAAGCTCTACAATCTGGATTGGCGCCCAATGTCTCTGAGGCTCATACAATAAATGGATACGTAAGGCCTATTAAGGGTTGTAATTCACAAGGTGCTGAATAATGACCATTATAGACATGCATGTTGAAACTATAAGTCACCAATACATGTCTAGATCAAATGATCGATAAGAGAGTCGTTAGTTTTAACTTAACCAGAGGTCTCGAGTTTGACTCGTAGAAATGCATAAACATGTATATATTTGGTGAGTTTTCACTCCAATTGAGGTCTAATCCGACTTGAATTCGAATTAGTCGGACCTTAATGAATTTCGGATATCAGATGCGCTTACTAAAAAAAATGTTAAAACTATAAATTCTATTAATAACTTCGCTTTATCTTAATTATCTATCGAATATATACTCCATCCATTGCTAAATGACGTAAATGTTGCACATAACTTTTATATTTAACATGCGTTTTTTTTATGTTTGATGCAGAATTGTTCAACTTACACGTAAAAGCAGGGAAGAAATACATGCTTCGTATAATCAACGCCGCACTTAACGAAGAGCTCTTCTTCAAGGTCGCAGGCCACCATCTCACCGTGGTCGAAGTCGACGCAACCTACGTCAAGCCCTTCAAGACGGACACAATAGTCATATCACCAGGCCAAACTACCAATGTAATCCTTGAAGCCAACAACAAGGCACCAGGCAAGTACTTTGTAGTTGTTTCACCTTTTATGGATGCACCTGTCCCGGTTGACAACACCATTGGAATCGCCACGGTTCGTTACCACACACCCGAAAACACCACCCTATCCACCACCCTAGCCGCGCCACCACCAATCAATGCTACCCAAGTTGCTGACAACTTCACCAACGGATGTTTCTTTGGTGGTCTGTGGTGAAAATGACCACCGAAGTCTATCAAAGTCAAAACAATCCAAGCCCTCCATCTATCCATATAAGCAGTTTCTCAAGCATTGAGCAACCTTAAACGAAGCACCCTCTGTATGTTGGCAGGATTGACCATTTTAAAACATTAAGTAGCTACAATTGCATTTTAGACCTCATAAAAGAGATGCGAGCCGCACACACCTCACATATGCATTATTTCTTAACAGCACTATTTAGTTAGACATGTTACACTAGAATGAATCTCCCATTTCAAAAAAGAGTAGCTAACGCCAATTTAACGTCCCTCACAATTTGATCAAGATTAAAGGCTGTTATGTCAAACCTCATTACTCTTCCTTAACTGTAATCAAGAAAATGTGACATTTGAAGCTATAATCTAGATGTGACAAAGCATGTTTAACATGAATCAGATTGCTGCCTTCCTGGATTTCGATCGTTCACAAGCTGCTTTCACTCACACGAAAAATGACACAGCGGTCTTACATGTAATCCCTCTATCATTCATGCCTGATTCAGTATTTTATCACAAAGGGAATGCACACATCAAATCACGTCCTCGCGCCAACTGGATTTTTTGTTTCGTCTTGAACAGTGTCAATTAAATGAAGATGACAATAGAGGTACAATGCGAAATAGGCAATAGGGCTTCTTTCGCCGTCCTTCGACCGTTGTACCGTCGTTTCCAAATTGGCCAGAAAATGTGAATTTGAGCGAGAAAAGAAGAGGTTATGAGGTAACATTTGGTAAGTCATGTCCAAAGATTGAATATTTAGTAAAATATATATGATATTTTGAAAATATTTGATTTTATTATTTCAGTAAGATTACTCCTTCTTAGTAGTGATTATCAAATCTGAGCTCTCTCTTAACTTGAGGTTGATTAATACCCACTTTCCTCGCCAAGAAACATTTATTAATCTATAGCAGGTACTTGTAGCATAAGTAGAATATTTTCTTAAATGACATTACACTTTGACTTTTAAGATGGACAACAAGGAAAACATCACCTTAGGGTAGGATTCGTTCATTCCAATTTTGAAGCCCTGTCATAACGAGAGATCATATGTTGCCACTAATATTGGAAAGAGTTATAATTGAAACGAATCCATATGACTCTCAATGACTTAAGACCAACCAACTACATAATTTGGAAAGGTGCGCAACTTCCATTCTTAGTCGAGGGTTTATCTCGGGCATATTGTTGAAAGGCTCTGAGTCATATTTGTTTATGGTCTTCTTGTTCTCGTTGGTTTGCACTATCTACTGATTGGGCAATAACTTAGATGAAGAAGAAAATGAAGTTGATATTGTGGAACTGCTTTGATTACTGGAACGTAGTGATTCTTGTTTGTTTTCATAAATTGTTCTAAAATTAAGTTACGTATTAGGGCCTAAGTATCTTACTGATAATATGAAAATTTGTTAGTTGGTTCATATTGTGTTTGTTTTCCTTACTGTATTTAGGATTATTCTTTGACGGTAGTGGATCTTGCTGATAATATTCAAAGGGATGTTCTTTCGAGTAAAATGACTTAGTCCCTCGCAACATCTAACTGAATAGACTGTGTACTAACTCTTAGATGTTTAAATATATTGGCTCAAATAATACTACCTTGCTACAATGTATGAACCATAAATTTACCCGAAGACATATTGTTTGTAGTGTCATGCTAACTATATGACTTAGACACATAAAAATTACTTATTTACTTGCTGCCATGTGTTTCTATCTGTATGTGAAATTCAAGCTTTGATACTCTTTGATTAAATTTGCTATAGCTTAAATCAATTTATCAAGGATTTCCAATAAGTGGTCTTCACAGTGCCCCGTTAAGGAAAAATTAGAGCAACGAGGTGATTATTTAACAAAGGCTTAATTACTGTTGGTAAAGAGTTAGGAATTTGTGTAAGTAACTACTAAAAGTGAACATCTTTCCTTGTTTGAGCTCAATTTCCAAACAGTACCTTCAAAGTGAGCTCATAAAACCACACTCCATTTTTCTTCCTAACTTTCATTCACACCGCCGAAAAAAATATTGGGCATAAATTTCCCTGGAGGACAAAACAGACTGCCTTACAATAAACGGAGAACCCTGTTACTTAATTATCTCGGTCAACACAAGCTTTCTTCCTTTGGTCCAACTCTATACAAGCTCTACAATTGGAAACCTTCCTTTTTTTTCCACCGTCCCTATCAACTTCAAATTTGAGGCCTTTTCACTGGTCAACTTGGAAAGATCATGGGCCAGGGGGAAACCAATGGTGGGACAACCTATCTGAAACACCTTATGTTGACAATATTAACCGTATTTCTTTACTCTTCCGCAATTCCAAAAAATTCTGTTGCTAATATTTTTAATATTAATGATTAGGAAAAGCAATAATTAGATATCTCAATGAAAACATTAATGCATTCAGGCAACGGGGAGTACAATAGAAATTAAAAAGTTCATTGAAAATATTAATAAGCGACTCCATAGGATACATAGAGAGATTGGATCACACTTAACATGCACACACGGAGTAGGATGTGATTTTTCTGATCATAGTCCATAGTAGCTTTCAAAAGTGCAAAGGAATCGCCCGTGAGTATGGGTGTTTAATTTTTCAAAAAGGTTTTTGGGTGATCGTGGTTTATAATGCACCTGAAAAAACTCAACTGTAAAAATATTAAAAAAATAAGTTATTTGATTAGAAGGAGAAAATAGGGAATTATAAAAACTAACCATCCGCAAATATAAGAACAGAGTAGATAAAGTTGCAAAACCGTTAATAATAAAATATCAAATAACTTGATTTCAAATTATTGTTCAATGTAGTTAAAAAAAAATATTCTATTTTGGTCACATATTCATTAACCAATTATGTATCTTTGGAGTGGGTCCATATAGAAGTCCGCTTAGGTCACTGACCTGAAGATACATAGAGGAGAATTCTTCATCGTTCAGATACCACAGGCAGTCTGTTATATTTTCGAACCATAAAAGCTCAATCACACTCTTCCCAGTTTCTAGAGTTTAATAACTATTGTTGATGAAAACTTTAAGCCATCCATTAAATAAGAATATTAAATCAGATAACTCGAAATATTTATCAAAATCATGTCATCCAACATACCCTTTAAAATCAAAATTTATACCTTCAATTAAATGAATAAAAAAAACACCATAAGAGAGAATGCTAATGGCTGAGCAAAGTGCTAATGTCCATTTCAGTAATAAAGGTAAATAAAGACGTATTACTATATTGGAATAATGAGAAGAAACCGTACATAAATAATAAGGCAAGCAGTAGTGTAAACTAATGGCAATACAATGACCAATAAAGAAATAACTATAATACCAGTGAAATACTATAATACACTGAAATACAATATATATCCAGAAAACTCTAAATAAAAAAATACAAGAATATATGACGTGTAATAGAAAATATGACTGTTAAT
>SNQN01006088.1:0-23456 GCA_008642245.1 Bassia scoparia | reverse complement strand
CAGGTATTATTCTTGTATTTTGCTTTTTTTTTTATTTCACATAAAACAAATTATTGAACTATTATCAATCATGAATCTTGTTAAAGTGATAATAAAAAGATTTTTTATTATTTTTTTCAAAAAATCGAAAACAAAGGTGATACTGAATTGCTCAAAAGATTATATTGCGGAGTATTATTATGGAGAGAATTGTTCTTGAATAATAATTTGTGAAAAGTAAGGATTTGTTGTTTTTTTTTTGAAGTAAAAAATTCTAAAAATTTAATCTTTTGTATCAGAATACAACTTTAGGAACAGAGATCAAATAATGTGCTTATTTGTAGCACTATCATATGAAATTTTTGGTAATTTCACTCTTAATATTTAGGGTTAGATGTTTAACCGAAAGGAATTGAAATAAGTTGAAAGTAAACAAACAAACTCTAAGAGTAAAAAGTAACAAGGCATGAAATGCACATTATAATTGAAATACATATCGACTAAGTCTTGAATACATTCGGTTGTAAATTAAGTTATTGTGCATCGTGCATAAAATTGAAAGGTTAGTATACGTGACTTAAAATAACTACTTAATTCGTTTAAAAAAATGTGTCCAAATAAAGAATTTTCACGTATTTTAAAGAAGAAATTTAACAATGTAACGAGTAAATAAATCAAAGTAATTTTAACACAATGAAGAATCGGATTATAATTCGTCCAAAATTCTCATATATATCTTGCAGTACTCTTATCAATCCAAGCCTTAGTACTCACAGACCTAGGGAATGGACACTTCCTACTCTACTGCAATGGGAACCCATACATACAACGAAAAGTGTTTGTTCTGAGCTGCAGACAATGTTACACGTCCTCCGTGCACCACCGGTCACTTCGAGCCATTAGTTAAACGACACTTTCATCGATCGAGCTGAGTCCATTCTCGAGGCTTGTAACGCCTTTTAGGGAAGGGCAGTTTGACGGCGTAGTGAAAGAGGAGCAAGGGCAGCATTCGGGTTTCAGACATGTTAGGAAGAGACATAACGAGTTATATGGGGACTTATTGTGGCGTTGGCACGTAACGGTGCTTCTTAGGCCGATTATTCGAGCAACAACTAAGGGAGGAGGAGGGAGAGAGAGGAGGAAGGAGTGAGGAGAAGGGTGGGATTAGTTTTAAAGAAGTTAGGAAGAGTGTTGTTAAGAAACTGAGAAAGGTTGTGCAATCACTAGACCGTTGTTTTGTACTTGGTTTGTGATGGTCTAAGTTGGTGTTACTATTTTTATTAATGATTTTTCTTTATTTAAAAAACTTATCTTAATTTTGCGTCAAACTGAATAATTGGGGAAAAAATTTTTAGTTCGTTTATCTGCTCAAATTATTGTTTTTAGAACCAATTGAGTGAATAATTTACGTGAAATTTATGAAATGAGGTTAAGAAATACAGGAAGAAGAAGAAATATTGTAAAAAATAGAGTTAAAGAGACACAAGAAGAATTTGTTTGTTAGGCAAGAGCTTAACGAATAATTCCGCTGGATAGTGGGGAGACGATAAAGAAAAAAACCTTTCAAGCAAAATCACTATTGACAAGGAGAAAAAAAAAGAACTAATATTTAAACCCACCCAAACAATAAGCAAATATATGACTCAATAAAAATTTTTTTTATTTTTTTTTTTGTTTTTTTTTTTTATTTACTTACTTTTTTTGAAATTTTTTTTTTTTTTTTTTTTCTTTTTTTTTTTTTTTATTTATTTTTTTTTAATTTTTTATTTTTTTTTTTTTTGTTTTTTTTTTTTCGATCGTTTTTTTTTTAAATTGCACCTTTAAATCTAGTGGCCACACAGTGCGCCAACTCCGCTATTTAGGAGGGAGACGAGGCGGTAATCCCCTCTAGTTTTTTAGAATTATTTATAAAAGAACTTAGACTCATAGGACGGTTTAGATTTGAAGAGAAGATTTCCTCAAATAAATTGAAATTAACCTATTAAAAAACATCTAATAATGGAAAGGTAGTCATAAGAATACAATGCGCGACGCTGGTTACATATATGCCCAAAACAAAAAGAAAGGGGAAGGAAGGAAAAATACAATATAAAGTAAGGAAATTATTGTTGCTACCCAAAGAACGCTCTGAAAGTATGATCCTACAACCCACTTTGGTTCGTGGTGTTAAGTATTGATGGGTACACTTTAAACTCCTCTTAAGTATATCTAAGTCTAGTTCTAATGGGACTAGAATAAGAGAA
This sequence comes from Bassia scoparia, assembly GCA_008642245.1. Lineage (NCBI taxonomy): Eukaryota > Viridiplantae > Streptophyta > Magnoliopsida > Caryophyllales > Amaranthaceae > Bassia > Bassia scoparia. Next base: position 21,234 of record SNQN01006088.1, on the reverse strand, counting down.
GAGAGTACAGATCAGCTGAATGTATCGGGATATCGAACATTGAACTGAGCTGTGGGTTTTTTTCCGGAGGTGTGTCTACCAAATAAGCATTGATGAGAATATTGAATGACCTCATAACCTCATAAATCAATTACTTTTGTGGGGGAGGGTTATAGATTTTAAAAAAAATGAAACTTACTACCCGTAGCTGCCTGTTCAGAAGTTGGCAATTCTTGGGGTGTCGGAAAAAGTTGGACTTTACGTATTTAGAGAAAGAGATTGTTAACCTATGTAAGACTGAACGTTATCAAATAGTTTTTAAATAACTTTAGTACATATGAAGGAATATTAGGGGATATAAGGTTTATACTGTGATTTTTTAAAAAATATTCATAGAAATTTAATAACACTTAAAAAATTTCAATTTTATAATAATAAGAGATTATTTAGAAGAAACACATTGTAATAAATTAAAATTAAAAAAATATTCATGTTGATTTTTTTACAATTACAAGATTAAGAAAATGCAGTGTATACTGCAAGCTTGCCGTTAAATGAATTAAAAAATGGATTTGTTATAAACGTACCTAAATTTTTTTAAAAAACATCTCTAAAATTCCTTCTTGTTCTCTTTGTGGACCTCTGTGGTTTAGTAGTATTCATGTCCCTTCCATCTGGATCTTAAGTTAGGTTTTTCCTTTCTGATATCATCAGTCTATTCTTACTCGAATCTCCCACATGTTTACATGTAATGCCTTCTGGTTTTGAATTTTTTTCATTTTCGCACAGGGACGCCTCTTCTCTTTCAATTCTCTACGTATCTCTGTCTTCTTTCTTTGTGTATCCTTCTTATAGGCGGCGCCGTAATTGTGGGGGTGGTTTCTAACCTCCCCCGTAATGGAGTCTAGGCCGCACCTCAAGTGCACCTTTTAAGTGTGTGTTGGATTCGATCTTTAACTTGTTTCGATGGGCCCTAATAATTTATGTTACAGTCTTTGTGCGGAATCGCCGCCTAATATGTTGTCCTCTCATGAGAAAAAAAGGAGAGTTTCGTACATAACACATACAACTTTGGATGAGTCTCTGCTTATCCAAAGTGTGCTATATGAGGAGTTTTGGTGGATCTGGTTCAGTTTTGTTGGCTCCATGAAATGTAGTGCGCGCTACGTCCGAAGAGAGTCGCTAGTGCGTCGAAAAGGCAGAAATCCGTTTACGAGTGGCGGCATATGATAATGGTGTTCGTGTCGAGACATAATAGAAGGATCATATTTTAGAACTGGCTTTGTAGGGGGTCATTATTAGGTTTTTTCTTGTTTTAATTGAATGCCGATTTTTAATAATTTGTTTTCAAAAATTTGTGTGATCTTTGGGATTTGGGTATTTAATCGACTATAATATCTAGTGATAATGTTTTTGGACTAATGCGTTTTGGCTTTGATCCTATTACTACTGTTCAAAGAGAGGAAATCTGATACTCAGTCTATGTCCTCTTTCGATGGCTAATCAGTGTTCGCTAGTGACACGGAGCATGTCCTACTGGTTATGATGCCTCGATTGTGTGGAAAATGAATCCCGAATTCAACTTGGCTCGTTGTTCACTGATCGATTATACTAAGGGCTAAATCTCCATGGACCTCTTGGAGCACATTTCATTCATATTTATCATTATGAGAAGCTTCTAAACGTTTAATGCACCGATGCAACTAGCGCAATAAAAACAGATTTTTGAATTGTCGATCTTTTTATTCATGCTTGGACAGATTTACACAATAGTAGATTCCGTCATAGCTGTCAGATCACAATAACGAAATTTCTTTAACCGCCTTGCTTTTACCGTTTTAATTAAGACCTGCTCATAATAATGTATAAAGTATCCATAGTTCTTATGGATGTTATGTTAAAATTTTATATCCATAAATCTTTTCAAAATTTATAAATTTAAAATAACGAAATGATAAGCAATTACAATATGAGTCTTGAAAACAGTTCATTTTACATAGACTTATCTGTACATTAAAGCAAAAAAAATCGATCATACAAAAAATGTAAAACAGCATAAATAAATAATGTAACAAAATAAATAGCTAATAAAAACCATTTCAGATAATATATGCAAGACTTCAAAAATTTGAAAGGCGTTTTACAATCGAGAAGTTATGAAAATTGTCTGATAAGTTCTTTATTTTATCTACAAGTTTTTATGTTTCAGTTACTAATAATTAATTTTAAATAAATTTCAAAACTTGTACTAAAATAATTCTTTTTATTGATTGTATTGTTTTAGATCCTAATTTTTATTTAAGTTTTTATTCATCATTACATTTATTACTTTTTTTTTATATTTTAGTTTATTGTATATTTTTCAAAAAAGAATGTTTTAGAATTATATTCATCTTCTTACTTTTTAATACGGTTTAAAATAAAACATTGTTACTTTAAATCTAAGTCTGTTGATAATTTATTATGGATAAATATATATTTTACAGTAATATTATTAACCTAAATTATACTAAAGTCTTTATTATTTAAGATTATTTTAATTTATATTTGTTACTTTATAATTTTTGGTATTAATAAAGTATTATCAATATTTACATTTACAACAATATTTGTTGTAACAATATTTAGTAGAATTTTAATTTAGTTATTAGACGTTTTTATTCTTGTTTTATTGTTTACTGATTTTACGTGAGAATAATTAATTTCATCCCTTGGCGAAAATGCAACGGTTACATTAAATATTTTTTAAGAGTACACTAAATATTTTAATTTAATCTTATTTCATGAATAGTATTTTTATTTAATTTGATGTATACATTGTAAATATATAATTTTTTATAAAATAGTTTAACTATTTACCTTATGATTTTTATTATAATATTTTATCCAGTATTTTATACAATAAACCAAATAAAATATGATTATTATGATATTTTATTTAACGAAATTTGTTAATACTTGAATATATAATTTAGATTTAGTTGTTATTCATAGTATTTTTTTATTATATTAATACTTTATATTAACTGATACAGTTATTGAACTTCTGAGTCGAATATTTTGGTACTATCAATGGTAATTAGTATTTCTAGTTCTTAATTTAATATACACCATTTTTGTATAACAATATCAAGTTGTTAATAGTATACTAAATAAAAATTTTATGTGTACGGATATAGCTTCTACACTTACATTATTATCAAACCTAAAGACACAGACTATTTGATATCATCTACTCTAGAATTTATGTTGCTATTTCAACAAGTCTCTATTAAAATTGTTGAATGACTTTTCATTAATCCCATAATAAATGAAACATTTGACACATTGTTGTTAATGAAAACATACATTGACTGTCCTCATAATCATTTGTCCATGTATACCTCAGCTGTTAGAGATTATATTACAGCTGCGGTGTAGTCCAAAAATGAAGTATGATAAAAATTATACAACCTAGGAATAACAAAACACTCACATAAACACAATCATATTCTAGATGCTAAGGTAACTTGCACAGAGTCATTTGGTTTGGAGATAGTATTTAAGGTGAAATCTATGTTATTTGTTCCATTGAAACTCTTTTTGTGGAACAGGAAAACTTGAAGCTGGGGACGAACCCATTAAATATCCTTATGGAATAGCATGACTTACTCCTTAGTCTAACAAATGGAAAACTCCATGTCTTCTCTAATAATTCAGTGAATGGTTTCCAAATGTATCTTTAACTTCATCATGACAAACTGAACTGTCTCATTCACATTACACACATGAGTGTGCCAAAAATTTCTATTTAAGAGAAAACTTCAATTGGTAAATTTGACAGTGTTAACAGCATACTAAAAGCAATGATGTAAAGGTTGCCAACTAATTGCTATTTTGTTAATATACTATATATATTATTAAAGCAAGTGTGAATTTACAATTTAACCCACTCTTACCCCTATGTAATATCTTACGGGTATCAACCTCCAATAAAATTTGGAGAAATTAATAAGTAAAGATAATTTTTAATAAATACCATCGCTGTTTGTGCTTAGTAGTTTACAATCTAAATTTATTATAACACACATAATTTGTTTTACTGCGGGGTGGTCTCACTAGGAAAATTTTCAATTCTAATGCCACTAGTTTTTGCGATTGCAATGGTTGGCACCGACTAGTAATATTGTAACTAATTTCACGTTCTAGCCACTAATATTCATCTGCATTCAATCTTAACTTAATTGACTCCTCTAGGTTGCTTGTAATGTCCCTTTAAATGATATGTCTTTGTTATGATGTGAAAAGTGCAGAAATAATGAATATAAGCCCTTAAAACTTTTAATTCGCAAGAACATCGATTTTCCAATATCTGTGGAATTATGAGGTAAGAATGTCATAAAGTCCATGAGTTGAATAAGTTAAGGCTTTAGTGCTTGGATGAAATCTTCAACTGAAGAGCTAATATTTGATATACTCAGATAAAATATAATTTTTTTAGATACCGTGTTGCTAGGGCTTAAGCTCCTTCGTATGTTTCAAATATAGTATAATTTTAGCCGTGAGTTGTCAATCAATATGAAAAGTTTTTGCAAACCACATTACTTAACTAAAGAAAACATCTTAACAAATATATAAATAAATTCGTAGAATGCATAATAGTTAACATCAAAAGATCAGACTTTAACGATCTACAAACTATACAGTCCTTAAAATTAGAAAGAATTTCAAAAACCATTATTCGTTTCCATTCGTTTTTCAAAATACTATGTTTCTTGTAATATTAGTATTTCAATTTAATCTTTATTTGTCTTCTACAACTTTGGTCCTTCAGATCTTTCCGTAATCTCATTGTTATGAAAAGAGATTCATTTGTGTGGCTAGTTGCAATTTCCGCTGAGGAATTATTACGTTTCTAGTCTATTAGTTTAGTCAATGACTTGATTGATTGGACAATAATAAAACCTCCTTAGAGACAATGTGAATTTGAAGAATAAGAAACGTCTCAATATATCCAAAGTGGATATAATGTCAAGAATCCAATATAGACAAGATAGGCCATCCTTAATGTTGATGATTTTCCCTTAGTAATAATGAAAGTTGTTATCTGCCACTCCCCGCCTCGAGCCTGCACATGAACCGGAACAGATACTTTATTATTGATGTGTGTTAGAATAGCCAATTTAATTAATGGTGTCATGTGAGGGGAGTGGGCGGGTTGAATGCAATAGGACCAATGGTCCCCATAGAAGTATTTAATTTATGCATGTAAATTAAGTATAATCTTAACTTTTATCAAAAAACGGCGACATAAACCCCCAGGTTTGACTCTGTGCAAGTGCGCTAATAGTAAGTGTGTTCATTTATAGTTAAGCTAAGGTCTTGTCTCAATACGTGAGAGTTATATTAAAAATGTCTGCATAGCATGGTCTGAGAATTTTGACTTTGTATGGCATTATCCCATAATTTGAGCTAGTGTTTGCTGTCTAATTAAAGCAAATTTATCCAATGTAACGTAAGGGGATTTAAGCCACACGAACTACTAACCAAACTACATCTGTGCTAAAAACAGAGGATTGATTAGCATCCCATTTGTCCCTGTTATAAGAAAAAAAACTGGGAGAATCCAGCAAAGACAAACAAAGATCTCCATTGTTATAGACAGACGGATGTATCTGATAGCCGAAAGAGTAATAATGGACTAAAGGCGGATTCATCGGATAGTCGGAAGGAAAAGCAATGTCGAAGAAGAACAATCCGTCCTGATACGGTGTTCCACACACACCCACTATAGCTGCCCGCATAAGGTCTACCCTTGTCTCGCTAACCCGAACATATATGGATTCCGGTAACTCCTTYGATAGGAGGTTCCACTCTTTCATTATCTTTTTRTGCGACGAAGGTGTTAGCTTTGCTCGTCTTTTCGCGTGATAGTGATCGGAGAACTCTGAGAGTACCTCGAACTGTGGGAAGTTGTCGCCGGAAAGTGACGGCATCTTTTTGATGTGGATTGAGTGATCAACTGATCATGTAGTTATGGAAGTGCAAGTATTTGAATTTCGTAGTTTAATTTAAAGTTGTATTTGAAATTCAGATATATCAGCCTTCTTATCCCCACATAAAAATAAATAAATAAATAAATAATCAGATATCTATATCCGAAATTAATCTAAAGTTAATTTGAAACTAAATTATCCAACAATGGTAGATGCTTCGATTTAAGTTGCAAGTAGCTTTTATGGACAATGTTAAGGGTATTTGTGGGTTGTTAAAGGAAGAGAAGATATTTTAGGAAGTTTTTGATTGTATATTTGTCAATTGGTGAATACTATTCGAAGTCCATTTTTACTAGAATCAAAGTCCACTTTTCGTGTAAATTTCCCAACACGCCCTTCCTCCAATCTCCTCCCTAACCACCCAACACCAACAACCACCACCCAAGGCACCCTACCACCAAAAACCACCAACTGACACCACCATATCACCAACAACCACCACCCAACACTACGTAAAAAACATGTGGACTTTGAATGGCATGGACGCCATGGTGTGGACGCCTACGCAAGGCGTCCATACCATGGTCTGGACGCCTATGCAAGGCTTCCATACCATGGTCTGGACGCCTATGCAAGGCTTCCATACCATGGTCTGGACGCCTATGCAAGGCGTCCATGCGTTGGTGGTTACGAAAGTGGAGAATCTAAAGGGCAATATGGGAAGTTTACATGAAATGTGGACTTTAATTCCAGTAAAAGCGAACTTCGTTTAGCAATCCAGTTGTCAATTTGGGGCGGCAACAAGTATTTTGGGGCAATACATAGCTGCAAATTATTAGGTACTCCCAAGATATAGATATAACAATTAATTATAAATTTGAAGTATTTTTTTTTAAGATGTATAGATATGTTTTTATTCCCTCTCAGTATCAAGAATCAAGATAGGAGATTTTGAGATCGATTAACGGACTTTAGCTCAACTTTATGTGGGTTGTTCTCATCTCGAATACAGAACTACAGCACACCATCCAAAGTGAAGTAAAGTCCAAACATTTTGTCCACAGAAGCTCAAAATTAGATTACGCACCGGCAAAAGGCCAATTTTGGCATGGCAATGTAAAGTGTTTCGAAGGTAGTATAAATTTATATGTAGATTATTTTTGTGTGTGTACAGATGTGTGAGACAAGTTCTTCCTTGACTTCCTCGTTGCCATTGATGTTAGGTTTTCATTATCGTACACTTTACATCCTTAATCCTATGAAGAGGCATCTATGCAAAACCGCACGAGTGAAGCCATCAGCATCACATAATAATGTGTGCTCCTCTAATGCGGTTGGCCAAGAGCCCAAGAGGAGTGTTAGGTAGCTTATGAATTTGTCAAGAAAGCTTACAAGGCTTAGAGCCCTGATCTCACTTTCTCTACTTGAGTCTTTTGATTATGATGAGGGATATTGTGATAACCAGAGAGTGTATTTCATTCACTATATTTATGTGCTGAAGAAAGTTTGTAATTTGGAGTAGCTTCCTTGCGTTCTTTTGGTAGTGCATTCATGATGGTGTTTGACAATCATGGCACCCATAATTTCAATTGTAAAAAATTCCAAAGTAAACCTAGATCATCAGTCTTCACATTGATGTCTTCGTTTGGTTGTTGGTAGTAAATGGTGGTAATGGGAACAGATTGTGTGTAAGACTGATGATCTAGATTTACTTGGGAATTTTAGCGGTTGAAGTAGCGGGTAACGAAAAGTTAGTAAGTAGCAGTATGTAGAAGTAGCGGATAGTGGATGAAACTATTTTGTCGATATAGTATTCGACAACAGTAGCGGTTGTATTTTTAAGAAAATTAATTACCAAGTAATTTTTTTTCTAACTAACGCTAAAAGCTAGAATGTTATTCCTACTAGCGTTTGAAAAAAATAACATTAACGATAAACGCTACCTTGCCAAACAATAATAAAATTAATCAAGTAACTTTTTAATATAGTCAGAACGATAAAAACTACCTAAAAAATAATGCTGAACGCGCCATAACCTATATCAAAACACAACCAATAACCAGTAATAAAAGCAATAACACACCTCGTGATACGTGAACTATCCGCATATTGCCAGCTCACATTTATTTATTTATTTATTTTATATATTTTCCTTTTCTCGTCCAAATTTTATCACCATTTATTTTGTCTGACCCATAAACTCTCCAATAATTATACTCGCTCAAAGGTGCAGTTGATCTCTCCCTCAATTCTTTTATCGACATCGAAGAAGAGTTCTTCTAATACTCTCCCACTTTCTCCTCACACCAATCAATCCACTCCAAATTTTCCAGAGAAAGAGAGAAAAAATTCAACAGATCAAAGATGAATGACACCGATGTTCAGAAGCAGATCCAGCAGATGGTCGCGATTCATCCGCCAGGAAGCGGAGAGAAGGCTAACGAGATCTCCGTTGCCGCTGGAAGAAGTAAATTCGATTTTGATTTTTTTTGATTTTTTGTTGTTGATTAATGTGTTCGAATTGAGGTTTTTTTTTGGATTGGTTTGAGTTTTGATCAGTTTTGGATTTGCGGTTGATTGATTTGATTTTCATCTATTTTGCAGGAGTTCAACATTGAGAAATTGCAGTTAGTTGAAGCGGAGAAGAAGAAGATCAAGCAGGAGTATGAGCGTAAGGATAAGCAAGTTCAAATTCGCAGGAAGATGTAATTTCTCTGCTATTTATCATCATTATTTCTAAATTGTTTATGCTAATTTCATATGTATGTTGTCATTGTGATCATTGTGATCATTGTGACTGTGCTATTTGAGTGATTAGGTTTTTTGAGATGCGATTGAGAACATTGACTACGATCGACAGTGACTGTGGTGTTGAATTGTTGAGTTTATTGCAATTGTTATGACTGCATAGTGTTGCTATTGCTTAGGATTGAATGCACTTCATATAATGTTTTCTGATGTTTGATTGAATTCACTTCTGCCTAGATTCATAATTAGAAGAATGTAGTGATAATCACAATAAGGACTTTCTAATGTCTAGATAGGCGGTTGATGTTTTACAATGCTAAGTTCTTTGTGTGTTTGAGCTTTGATATTGTCCTTTTGTTTGATATTATTTGTATCATCTCTTTTGATGCATTATCCATGCCATAAACCGAATATTTTTTTGAATGTAGGCTTTGGTTTCAAGGTTAGATGTGGTTCCTTTTACATTATTTTACTGGAAAGATACAAGGAGAAACTCATGTTGCATTTGAAATGTGCTTACTAGTTATTTTTTAATCTTTTGGTATGAGAGTTGTACACCTTTTAAGAGTTTTAAGTGTTTGAGACTTGAGTCGTTGACTAAATTAAATTTTGAAGATGATTGCTGTAGTGGTTCATGTCATTGCTTAATCCTCTATCATTAATATTCGAAGTTCAAAGTATCATTTTTATTAGTGCTTTGTTTGATTTGTACATCTGTGCTGTTGTTACTATATTACTTTACAGATGTTGGCATTTAATTTACAATGGAACATGGGTAAGTCCTAATGATCTTCAGTTTGAAAACTATTGTGTATTGATTGAAGGTTGTGCCATTGCATCTGTAAAATTATTTTGATCGACTGATGCAAGGCGGATGATTTTGTGCCTTCTTGTTTGTGTTGAGATTCTTTTCTCTTTTGTTTTGGTGGGGTGGATGGTGAACAAATTTGTATGGTTGAAGTGTTGGTATGATGGAAAAAATACTAACTCAAATTATGCTTTAATTTTGCTTACTTTGACACGAGAGTACTCCATGCAACTGAATGCATCTCGTATTAAGGTTCTTCAAGCTCAGGATGATTTAGTTTAATTCAATGAAAGAGGAAGCTGCTAAGGAGTTGTTGCGTGTTAGTGCTAAGCATGATCAGTAGAAAGCTTTTGAAAGAGCTCATTGTTCAGGTTAGTGATTTGCATACTCAAAGTTTCTCAGCTGTCTATTATGAAAATGATCCTTAACTGCTTCAAGGCTTTCAACGAAAATTTTGCTTCTATATATGAAATTCCTGTCTTAAAACTGGTTATACTCTAGCTGCCTCGATGTTATTCCAGTTATTTTCACATGATTGCTTCTTTTGATATATTCTAGATGCTCTTTACTTTATCTTGTGACGTTTGGCAGTAAGAGAGATTGTCTTAGACTCTTAGTGACAAGTGCAAATCTTTAAGGAATTGCGGTAGGGATTGTGATACTTTGGTCTTCATGTAAATTTTCCTTTATACAGAGTTTGCTTAGATTAAAGAACCTGCTGTCTTGTTGCGTTGCCGTAAAGCTGATGCGCATCTGGTAGAAGAAGGTTGTCGACTCAGCAAAAGAAGAATATGCAGAGAAAGCCAGTGTTCATACTCCTGAAGTCGTTGTTGATTCTATCTATCTTCCGTCAGGTCCTGGTGAGGATCAAAATGTCATGGTCTTATTTGGTAAGGGTTCCCCCCCCCCCCCCCCCGGCCCCCATTCTTTTAATGGTAAATTGATTTGGCTATGTATGTTCATCTTGTTTTACAAGTTGCAGGCAGCCTTTCTTTATTGTCACTGAATGAAATATTTTTATTTATTTTTTGGGAGAGGAAGTACCAAGTTTTTGCTTACTGCTGAATACGTTGTCTAATTCTATTCTTATTGTTTCTAGTGCCGGAGGAGTTGTGGTGGCTTCTCGAGATGGCAAAATTGTGTGTGAAAACACTCTTGATGCAAGATTGGATGTTGCATTCAGGAAGAAGCTTCCTCAGGTGATTTGAGCTTTTATTCTCATTGTCTTAACTTGTTTATTATGTTTTGTGTTAAACAGAAATCATCAGCATCATAAAATAAAGTTACGGACAGTTTCGTGGCTTGTAGATATATATCGTAATTGTTTTTTTCTAGAATTATGTTTAAGAAAAAATCTTTAACCCTGGCCCTTGAATAAGGTTTATACTAATTACTTTCAATTGATGACTAGAATTAACAGGTAGGATAGACTAAGGCCCTGTTTTCGTCAACTTATTTCAATAAGTTTCATAAGTTCAATTCACTAAAAATAAGTTCACTTCAGGAGTTTTAAGTCTAGTTCAGTAAAAATAAGTTCAATTCTTATTTCTTAAGAAATTTGTAAAAATAAGTTCAATTCAGGAGAAATATTCAGATGATTTACTTTATTATGGTACAATACATGATATGCTTAATTTAAGGGGTGTTTGGTTCATGGTTTCATATTGGAATGAAATTGMTGTGATACTGTTAATGAAGCAAAAGTTGTTCGGTTTGGGTCATTTGGGTATGGAATGTCATACTCAATGGATTCTCATCCTCTTCAATCTCATACCCCCCTTAAAGATTGAGATTCCTTGCCTCCCTATGTCATTAAAACTATCAAAATCCATAACTTTGGATAAACCAAACAACTTTTAAAAAACAATGGATTATCAATCCACACCCTTGGGATTATCATTCCGATGCCATTTCATTCCAACATTTTGAACCAAACAACCCCTAAGTGCTATTATGTTTAAAGGAAGCTTTTCTCTGTTTCACATTTGGCTAGGTGAGTGGAGCAAGTTGCCTAGGAAGCTTCTGTTTTTTGTATTTTTTGAACGTGCCAGTTATAAATCTTATAATGCTAATTCATTTGCCCCAAAGCCCCCAATAAGACAAATTTCTTTCTATCCATCTGAATATATTGTTTTTTCTATCGCAGATTCGCAAGGAGCTCTTTGGGGTTGCTGCTGCTTGATGATGGAGGCAGAACTTGTATTCCTTGCCACTGAGGCTGTTAAGATTTTGGACATGGTCACAACCACTGTCAACGATTTGTTTCACCCCTTTATCCAATCGAGCAGTACAAATTCTATTTATCCATTCGAGTTACAGTATGTTGATTAGCAAGTACATGAGAGTTTTTATGTATTGTTGATTTATACCGGAAACCAGACGTATTGAATTTCTTAATTTCTTGTTTATGGTCAAGTCAATATATAATAAGTGGCAGCTTCAGATGTAATGCTGTTTTCTCCTTCATTAGCTTATGTAAGTTTGGATTAGTCTCAAGACTTGAGCAATGGTTGGGGGAATATGGAAATGTTGAATTGCTGAACATKARGCCCATCTTTCTTGATGCGCCACTCGAATTCCCCCTGTGCTCTGTACTTATGAGTTGATAATAAKAAACACCCCATATGTGGTGAATTCAAGCATGGATTTTACCATGCAGTTCTGTTTTGGCTAAATTACTGAGCGTGCACCTAGCCTGTAGGTTTAACACAGATGTTTCGGAGATCAACACAGATTACTGTTTTTGGTTTTGTATGTGTTTTTTTCCACTTGTGAACTTTCAAAACGAATCTGAAGTTTCCTGTGTTTTCGTAAGTTTGATAGAAACTAAATTGATGCATAATTGCGTGCTTCTAATGCTTGTATAGCACTGTAGCTAGATGCAAACGTCTTCTCCACGAAATTTGTAAACTTTGAGTGCCTGCAGATGGTACCAGATAAATATAACAAGGATGTCGATTAGTATCAGAAATTTGGAAACAATAAGTGCTCCTAAGTTTTGTACTTCCTCCGTTTCAAATTAGTGACAATTTTTAACATGGTTCGAATTCTAAGCGAAATTTGTAATTTGTGTTTATCTCCCTTATATAAGCCAAGGGGAAGCAATAGTGTCAGCTAGAAAATGTCTGATTTGCCCTTTAATAAAGATAAATTTACCTATTTAAAACGAGAGCGGATATGAGAAACGATCCCAACATCTCCTGAAATCGAGAGGAAAACTTTTAACCACTTGAGTTATCCTTCACTCTCACTTTCATCATTTAATTTAGGAAAAATTGTCATAAAGTACCTCATTTAAGTGCCCTTTTGTGAAATAGTACCTTTGATCCAATTTTTTGTGAAATAGTACCTTTGATAGCACTTTTTTTTAAAAAATGGTACCTTAGCATTAGAATCCAACCAAAAAAGTCAAAAAATCACATGTGACCTTCCTTTTTCCCTCTCTTTTTGGTGCGTGTGTTTCACTTCATTGTGTCTTGCGTGGGTTTTGTCTTACGTGTCTTTTTTTCTTGAAATATTTTCTGGTGAATTTCTTTCTTATTTTAGTTATCTTTATTTCTAATTTAGTTATCAGATTTTGGGGATTTAATTTATTTTTTGTTTCAATATATATATTTGCATTTTTTGGGTATTTAATTTAATTTTTTTTCTCCCTTTTAAATAATGTTTTTGATTGTAATTCAACTTAGGCAATTAGTATCGTTGTGGTGTACTCTCTTAGCAACGCATGACACACTCCGTCACCTGACACCCTCAGACACACTCTTGCATTGTCTAGCCTGGAAAATTGATAGGCAAACTTCTCGTCAACACTTACCTCGCACTCCCCCCCTACCACAACCCACAACCACACACCAACACCGATTGCAGCTCTCGCATACGCCTCACGCACCACCATAACGCTAACCTCCTACACTCACCGGACCACTCCCGCCCCCAACACCATACACTCTCGACTCAACCCCACTTCTCACAAGATGTGAGACCACGGAGGTTGCTCGTGAGGACTTGTATTTCCACTTCATGCTGTGCTCCAGTTGATGGTGCTCTTTGTTGGTTGTTGTTGCTCTGTTAGGTTGTTGTTGCTGTGCAGTTTGTTGTGGAGCTGCTGTGCAGTTGGTTGAGGCTTTGCAGCTTGTGGTTGCTGTTGTGTCTTGGTCAATTCTTCCTCCTCATCTCTTGCCTCTTGAATGCTCTGCTCTCCTTTGGTGGTCTACCTTCAGGCTTTGGATCAGGCTTTGGCTTGGGATCATTCTTGCATTTGGGTTTTTTGTGTGTCCGAAATCACCACAGTTCCGACGGAAGAAGCAATGGAGGAAGGCAGAGATCGAGATGACAACAATGGAGGAAAGAAGACACATGCGAGTGAGAAAGTGACGAGGAAGAGAAAGTGAACGAGGGAAAAGTGAAAAGAAAAAAAAGAAACAGAGGGGATAATTTTGGTCGGTGAGGGCCACGCCAGCGACTATTAGTGACAAAGGGAGGGAAAAGGAAATAAAACGGTTATTTTTGACTTTTTTCTGGTCGGATTCTGATGTCAGGTAGCATTTTTTTTAAAAAAAGTGCTATCAAAGGTACTATTTCACAAAAAATTGGATCAAAGTAGTATTTCACACAAAGGCCCTTAAATAGGTACTTTCTGACAATTTTTCCTTATATTTTAATGGAAAGAGAAGTGGGTAAATTATGTTAAAACGAATATTAATACTCAAAATATGTAAGATCAGAGCTAATTGATTAAAAGTTGGATACTAAAAGAAACATGTATAAGACAATAATAATGTTAACTTATTTGCGAGATCGGAGAAGTCTCATTCTCTATTTGTGAAAAATCTCCTTGTTATTTTTGTTTATTTTTATTGTGTAAATTCTCTCCCGTATAATTACAATGAAGTAATTGTATATCCTAATAAATAGGAGGATAAAGTTGACACAATTGTTTTAGTAAAAAAAAGAGAGAGAGAAAGAGTAGGATAAGGGTCCACAAGGTGAAAAAAATGCACACATGGGTAAATATACCCAATGTTTTTAACAGTGTTCTAAAAAGAACTTATAGTGAAAAATTGTTCAAAACTACCTACTTTTTTCGACTTGAAAACAATTATCGCTTTCTTTTTGTTAAAACAACTACACTTATTTTGAAAACTTTGCGAACCACTACCCGTTAACGGTTTGAAACTAACACCGTTAACTCTCACCTCCAAGCACCACGAACCACACTCCTCACTACTGCCACCTACAGCGTCCTTCCCTAACATCTTTGCACCATTGCAAGTCTGCAACACCACGCAGCCCACCACAGCACGCGCAGCACCTCCTCACAAAGACAGCCCAACAACCCAACGAACCACGCAACCTTCTCCACCCCCTCTTGCGACCCACCTCCTCTAGCCCCTCACAACTCTCGCACACCCACCATCGAGCAACCACCACACACAAGACGCACCACCACAAAACACCACAACCAACAGAACACCCCAAAACACACAAGTACACCACGACCTACCACCCAAACACCTCGCACCGCATAATCGACAACACCAACACCAAAACACAAACCTCACCCCTCTTATGCATGTTGCAACTCCAAATCAAAAATAAAACCCTAATTGAAATCAAAACCAAATATTTGGGGGTTTGATTTTCGAAGGTTGTTGTTCAATTAAAGTAGTGGCACTCTCAAATGAGGGTGGACGACGAGGATTGCTTTCGAATTGGGGGTGGCAACGAAGGAGTGGCGTCGAATTAGGGTGGCTTCAAAGGGGTGTGTCGAATTGGGGTGGGTGTTGAATGGGTGTGCTGGTGGCCGCTAGGTGGTGGTGGACTCCAGAAGTGGGTTAGGGTGGGTTGACTCCACAGACGTGTGTTCGTGGTGAGAGTTAACGGTTAGTTTCAAACGTTAACGGGTAGTGGGTCTGCAAAGTTTCTTCAAAAAAAGGTAGTTGTTTTCAAAGTCGGAAAAAAAGTAGGTAGTTGTTGACAATTTTTCCACAATAATATATAACTATAATAATATAAATAATAATAATATATACAATTAACACAAAAAACCCCATTTATGAATTATGAACCACACTCAATTTGCAGTCCACCTTGATGCGAGAATGTTTTCATTCGACGCATTTTTAAATTTTTTTTTAAAAAACAGCTAGATTCAACAGCTTAATCCAGGCAAATAGATAAGAGATTCATGAGGTGTATCAAACAATTATTATGAGATAGAGAAATAAAAGAAAAGTACAAAAGCAGAGGTGTGTTTACCGTAGCTGCCTTTTCTGCATTTGCGAAATTCTGAATATTTGTCGACAGTCGCAACTCAATCTGCGAAAATGACGATATATCCAGTAATGTGTTTAGGGTTTCACATTCCTAGAGATGACAATCAACTCTTTATATCTTTCACTTTGATCATTTTTTTCTATTTATGCCAATTCACTTGATGTGTATAATTAATAATCACAAAGTCAGAAGCATATACTACCAAAAAGGCCATATGCACAACAAGAATTGGCTTCCGGCCGACCGCCCCTCCCCACTACCCCCCCGACCGATTTCCGGTGGTAACCAGGGGTCACCGCCGATAAATCGGTCGATAAGTGGGGTCGATCACAATCGTCTTTCTTCCCCGGTAATCAAAATTACGGATCATCCGCCATGTTCTTGGCTTGGGGTCACAGCCTTGGTCTACCCGGCCGCATTACCTCTCGGGTCGGCCCCCCGACCGATTCGACAATAACATCGACAAATTCTTGGAGGGAAAAGGAATTTGCACCGACCCTGATTCATAGAACTCGATGCCGCTACATTTTTTGGAAGGGGAAACCAGGAATTTAACGAACCCCGTGTCAATCACCTTACCACGATAATCGGCCTCGTAATTCTTTTCCCCTCAAAATTGGAGGGCTATGAAGGGGTTTACCGCCCGTTAATCGTCGGTAAATTTCCTAATTATTTTTTAATTGTAAATGGCCATTACCGACCGAAATGTTGTCAAGGTTATGTACAACTTACAAATTCCATGCCGTGGGTACAAAGAAGGAGCATAGTTATGTACAACTTACAGACTAATAAGGTTAAAAAGGTTATAGTACTTAAGTTACAATAGTAAGGGCAACAGTAGATAATACAACTAGGTTACCATCTATGATACAAAGACATAGAAAGATTTCCAAAGACTAGAGCTAGCTACACCTTAGTGCTAGAAGAGGAGGCAATGCAAGTAGGGTTCAAGGTTCTGGCCATATTCTTGAGATCATGAACATAAGCTTGATCAGAATGAGTCTTTGGTAAGTGAATTACCATAGTGTGCTGGTAAATGTCCAGAAAAGGAGCATTAGTCAAAGCACAATCTAAGCGTTCACGAATGGTGTTGATGCCCTTCTGATGGTTGGACGGTTGGACTAGGTATACAAATTTCCATTAAACCCTAGGCCAATGCGACCAACAACATCCATGAAAGCATTGAAAGATTGAGCTTGTGTTTGATGAAAAGCTCGACCCCTTGATTTCTCATTTTGACTAGTTACAACATTCAAATCACCCATAATTAGCCGAGCCATATCTCTTAGAGGAAGATCCTCCTGCATGCGATTTCAAAAGGCTTTATTAGCACTAGGAGTGTTAGGAGCATGAATCCTAGTGATTAAAACCTCTTGCTGATTAGGAGCAAAATGGAATAAGGCATGAAAGTGATTAGGAGAGCCCTCTGTGAATAGAGGCAGATCAATACATGTTTGCCAAAACATCCAAATTCCCCCTTTTTCCCAATTAAGACTTTTTGTGCTCCTTGGCACCGTCCACCAGATGACTGCACCATCGTTAGACGTGGATGACACACCTTTACCCTTGCGCTGCTGTATAGCTTTCCCCTTCGCCTTCTTCACCCTGTTCGGACTGACACTTTTAGTGGACACACCTTCTTCATCATCTACATCATCATCATCAACACGAACTCTTTTCCCATTGCTATCACTCTTTTTACCACTGTCCCCAGCTATGTTTTTGCCTTTCCCATAGCAGTTCGTAAATCGTTTGACCTTTGTTTTCCATTTCTCATACTCAGACAATGTTTCCCAAGCATGCATATCGGTAGGAAAACTTCTTACCTTCTTGATGATGGTAGATTGTCTAAGCATGTTCGATTATGTTCTTTTCCTTCTCACCACTGCGCGTGACTCGCTTAGCTTCCTCATAGCACCCAACCCACTTCATGATATTTGTGCACATTCGTTTCCGTTGAAACTATATCATGTTCAAATTTCTTTTGGGAAGTTCTATGGGCCTCGACTAATGTGCCGCCTGGTACGACTCATAAACCTTCTTCCACAACTCGGCCTTGTTTTGGTTTGTGCTCATCGTTTAATCTGTACAATGCAACATATAAGAAGCTATCAAGTCCTTTGCTTCATGATGAGACCATGACTATTTTCCGCCTTTACTGGAGACACAGTTTTTTTAGAAGGGTTGCACAATACTGCCGGTGTGAGGATAGGCTCCGCAACATCCGCCTCTTTAACATCTTCTTCGTCATCATCTTCCCCAGTAACCCAATCTCTATTCCTGCTTCCTTGGTTTGGCGTCGGAGCATCGTATTGTTGGGTGTTTGGAATTTGAGAATAACAAAAATAATTTGGGGTAGAGATCGAATTGTTGGGTGTACGGAGGTGGATTAGCTTGCAATCACTGCATGTATGCTTGGTATTCTTGAAATGAGTTTAAAGTTGGATAATTTTGGGAATTTGAAGGGTTGAAAGAAAAATTATTCATTTTTTTTGGTGATTTGTAACGAAACAAAGATGAATTTCTAAGCTTAAACGTAGTGAAAGTGATTTTCTCAAACTCCAAAATATTTAGAAAAATTTAGGAATTTTTTGGAAATTTTTGCAGATTTTCTTGGAATTTTAGGGAATTTTTTATAATAAAACTAAGGTTTTGAGAGGAAGAAATTTAATTGTGAGGAAAAATATATCAATATGAGTGTCTATTTATAGGTCTTGAAAAGTTAGGAATTTTGATATTTTTTTTAATTTCATTATAATTGTGAAATATGCAAAAAACAAATTAAAATCAATGGGTTTAATAACCCAACAATACACGCGTGGCGTCTCTTTATTGGGTCGCGTGTTCTGGCCTCCTGTCAGCCATTTTGATTTTTTTGCCGAGTCACGTTGCTAAACGACGTCGTTTTGTTTTTATGGAGAACAAAACACGTCGTTTTGCTCTATTTTCAGCGAAAAAAGGGGAATTTGACAAATAAGCGCAGGACCTACTCCTTTGATTCTTTCATCAAACTCTTCATGTCACGAAGAGTTTGGTGATTTTATCACTTCCTGAAATTTTTTGTCATATGATATTTTCACTAGTGCAGTTTCATGACAAAAGTTGTCTTTCACACTTCATGATAAATTCAGTCGCTGCTAGAACTGCTCTTAGTCATTTGGATGCCACGCCAGACTTTTGTTATGTATTGTCGATTACGACAGTTGTTGGATTTATGGTGTCGAAGATCCCGCCCACTTGGAGTTTCTAATAAAGCATTTGACAATAAACTCATAATCTGTATGGATACCCAAGCAGCTCACTAGACTAATAAGGAGATGCAACTATTTCATATGCTATTGAGAAATTAATATTTCATTTAAAATTTCCAAGTGTGTATTGAACATCCAGTGGATCTTAGTATAAACTAATAACTTATCGTATATCGTTACTAAATAATGCCCGAATATATGTTCAATTTTAAATAAAATACAAATTGCTCTAAAATAAATTAAAATATGACATTTTAAAAGGTTTTATTTTCAACATTTTTTTTAGTTTTTTTATGGAGAGACACTTTTTTGTAGTTGTATATGAATAAATATACTTGTATAAAATTTTATTCAAAAAATACATTTACTAATTTTCATGAAATGTTTTTTTTTTACATTTTACTATGCAATAATTAATAAAGTGCTATTGAGAGGCGGGAGCAAAAATTTGAAAAGTGGAATTTACTTTAGTATTAGTTAATAGATTTGACTGGAAGATTAATTAGCAGCTTGTTATTATGTTTCTTTTTTTCGTAAGTGTTGAACTTAGAATTTCGTTGTCCATTTAATGTTTTCATAGCAGCATTCTTCCCAGTAAGGTGTATTAATTATTGCTTTTTTGTAATTGCCTTGAATTTTATGCATTACTTGGCAATTGAAATTTCGTGAATTTCGTGGACTTGCTCGACAATTGAAATTTCAATTTTAGCTGTGTTTTTATTTCTCTAATGTGTGCAGATTTATGTAACTCTTAATAAGAAACTGTTTAGCATGTCGGTTTACACTTGTTCCATGTTGCTTTTACTGTCTGCGTTAATATGGATCGAAGAAAGTATTAATTTTTCGAAAATAAAAAACGAGACAGTTTCTTTCCCTGACCCTCTAAATTCTATTAACGTAGTCCAAAATCAATAAAATAAAACTTCCAGCTATCAAACATTTGGTGTTATTATTGGGCCAAATTGAAAAGTTTTAAAAGGGACAAAGATAAGACAAATTTCCATTATAGAGAGTGTCAAAAATGTGGCAAAATTACACTGGTTGTAAATTCGTAACACCCTTTGATACTTTGATAGTAGTCCCTTGTCCATTGTACTGTGTCTCATTATAATAGGAGGAGATTGATGGATTATGAACATGGCATGTTCCACCAAAGGACTAAAGACTGACTAGTAAATAATTTTGTACTCTTATGCTTTGGTCGTTACAAGATTTTAGTATGAAACCTCACTTGATCGAACATTATCATTGAGTTTTTACCCCTTCATCTCTCCCTTCAATCTTAACTAGACATCTTTCGTCTTTTAAAATACTTCGTATTAAAATGAAGAAAATAATAATACGAAACCTACTATATAAAATTTTCTCTGGCAAAAATAAACACATACAAACAAAGCCCAATATTTAATATTAATGGTGTAAAATAGATGTCCCGTAAACTAATGACTTGTGTCAATAATATTCCAAGTATGTGGAGGTTCATTAATGAGGTTACGTAGATGTATTTGTTTATTTCTCCAACCATGTTGCCCACTTTTTATCATCTTTGTTTTTCATGGAAAAGGAGATTTTTATTCATGCAATATCTTCTTGTAATTTTGATACCAATTTTATGGAACATTGCATAGTTCTCTTTCTTTTCTCTTCTTTCAATTTCCATCCTCAAATAAAGACAGCTAAATTAAAATCAAATTCTTTTCATGTTTTCATGACTCTTTTTTCATTCATTATTCGTCATTCACATTTAAAAATTTCATGTTAATCTATTTTCAGTTCAGTTTAGTCCAATAAATATTGTGTCTATTTATTTTTCGCATACTAAAATTTTGACAAAAACAGTCAGAATGAATCTAAAAATAGAGACAAGTGTAATTTTTAAAACGGCAATGGCAATGGCATCCAAGGATTCGGATCTTGTCATACTGGCACTTGTAAAGTTACAGGTTACTGTACAACATTGCCACATGCCACATTGTTATTCAGAAGCCTCTTCCTTTTTTCATGCCAAACTTTTACACATCAATTCTTAAGCACTATGATTCTTGTTTTATTCTTCAATGTTAACCCAAAAATCAGTGAAATGGGAAAGATTTTATGTCCCATTTTTTGTGGGAAATCATCCAACCCATTTGTAAATTTTGATGCACTTTTTAGAGCCACAGTAAATCCAAATTCATGTATGAACCACATCATA
>SNQN01006087.1:14955-31666 GCA_008642245.1 Bassia scoparia | reverse complement strand
TATAGCGTTAAAAACTTTTCATAAAACTAATGATTAAAATTACCAATCTATAATTTTAATTGCAATTAAATAATGAAAGCTTAAAAAATCCAATGTTGATTCTTTAAGCATTTTAGTTCTCGATTGATTTTTTTATGAAAGATCGATTCAATTAATACACAACTTCTAAGGTGCGTTTACATATATCTGAAATCAACGAACTGACTGGACTGAACTTAACGGAGCCTGACTGAACGAAATATTTAACTTTGGATTAATATTAATCTTGGATCAATATATAACATTAGTACATATAACGAGATATAATTTAACTGATTAATAATATATCTTTGGATTATACTTTACTTTTAACTAGGCTAATATTAACTTTGGATAATATTATCATGGATTCATATTAAATTTGATTTTAACTATTTTACTATTTAAATAATATTAATTAATAATTTAACTTGAAACGGAATAATATATAAATTGACATGTTTAACTTAGGATAGATATTACTAGCATTTGTGACCGGATGGTTGCAATAATTTTAGAATGTTGATTGGCTTTTAAAAGGAGAGGAATTGTGTATATATTTGCGTTTAAAAAAAAACAATTAGTAGTATGATAGAAAATAGCATGTATTTAAAAATAATAATTCTTATTAATAGTATACCAATATAGTTATGCAAATCAACACCATAAATAATGTAAAAATAGTCTTGTGATTGATGACATACGGAGTACAATTTTTTTTTTTTTACTTTAATGAATGAATTTTCATGTCAATTAATTGATAATATGCCATTTAATTTCAAAGTTGCATTGATGACAAAATATGGTCAATTTCCTTTCACAAATTAAACTTGTCAAATTATTTTGAGTTGCATTATAACTTTGATTATTTAGAATATACTTTATTTTCATTTACAATTATGCACCGAGCAAGCTCGGTTTTAAATAATTATTTATATCTGCTCCGTATATAATTTTACTAGCGTTGGTGTGCACCGATCGTGCATAACATATATTAGCCAACATGCTATAGAGACAATATGAGGAATTATGTGTGTAGTTTACATGAATAGGAAAAAATTTGGTTCCAAAAAAACTCCACCTCTTTACTTACAAGTTCGGACTCCCATCTTTATGTCAATATTTTAATACTCCCACCTTTAGTTGCACCATTTTGAAACTCCCACCTCCGTCACTCCGTTACATTTTCTGTAATTTTGGGGGTTATTTTGGTCATTTCTCCCCTTATTTCTTCTGACCTCTTTCATTCCATTCGACCACTCCAACATAAAACTCCATTTCATTCATTCCTTTCTTTCTCTCTCACTTCAATCAATCTCAATCTTCAATCTTTATTCCTTCATTCTACAGGTAAAAGAGTAAATGTGTGAATGAAATTTTATGGGAAATAGTAATTTTGGGTGAAAAGATTGGGTAAAGTAATGAAAGTTGACTTTAGAAAGGGGTAAGTCATTAATGTTAAAGTAAATAAAGTAGGTAAAATGTGAAAAAGTTATTTTTAGATTGGTTTGGAACAACTATTTAAAAACATCCCAAAATAGAAATTGGAACAACTAAAAAAAACGGAGGGAGTATTAATCAATGATGTTTGAATTATCATTTTCAAAGTACATTTATTATCATCTTATTATACTTAATAATTGTAGTGTTATATTTTTTATGCAATTCATTTTATATTCATTTAATAAGGATATATACGAGAGAAATTTAGGAGGGAAAAAGAAGAGGGTGGAGATTGCTTTAGTTATAGAATATAGGTGTTTAAATTTATTAAGGATAGAAAAGTAAAATCATAGGGGGGGACAACATTGCTCCCCCCTTCCCTTATATAATAGAGATTAATATAATAATAATAATAATAACTATTATTTTTTTTATTATCGTCATTATCGTTAATTTCATCATTATCATCAATATTATTATCATTATCGTTAATATCAAATTAGTTAACAAAATAATTAAGTTGAACTGAACTGAACTGAGCTGAGTTGAGCTGAGTTGAACTGAACTGAATTGATGAATGGAGCTGAACTGAAATTAAGCTAAAGTAAACATGCCCTAATTTGGTGTGCAACTCCTTTTGTTTTATTTTAAAAACAACACTAATACTCTTCATTTACTATTATTGCATACATAGTAAGACTAAACATAATTAAGTAGTATTATAATAGATTGGAGGTATATGAGATGACTAAAGAGAAGAGGAGTAGTGGTGATGTCTACATGGTTGGCCGCACGTGCCATCATATGCTGAAAAAGCTAATTAATTCAAAATCAATCAACTCAATTTGACCACCTAAATATTCAAGTTTTTAAAAAATTACCATAAGCTAAAGAGAACAAAAGGTTGAATGCATGATAAATCATATGTTAATGACTACTCAAATTTTACCACATTAAAGAAAGTATGATTTTTTATAACATATTTCAAATAGGAAAAGAAAAGAGAAAAAAGAAGAATTGAAAGTAATGCATTATTAAATATCTGAAATCAACAAAAAAAAACACTTAAAATGTCATCGCAATAGTGTTAAAATTAAAATGTTCTTTCATGCTTTAATTTGCATGCCCAACAGGCAAAAAAACTAATTGAAAATATGACAATAGAATTCAATTCTCTCACTTCAAATTAACTAAATTAAGTTGAAATAAATGATCAAAGTCTTAATATGTGGGTAGCATATCAACAGTTATGCTAATACGGGCTATTTGATTTGAATAAAAAAAAGTTCATTCATATACACATACACTACTTTTAATTTGCTTTAGCTATATGCTTGACTTTTGTTCGTTATAGCACCTTACCTTTCGCTTATGAAGGATTGGGTGTTTATTCCGTAACCAATAGCCCTACATCGCGGCACATACTTATCCTACTTCCACTACGCTGCAACCACCACAACTCGTCCAGGAACGAAGTCAGGCAACTAGGATTGTGTCAAAGGAAAAGACTCAGTCACGTTAACACACACATCAAGGGTGTCGTCCCATGAATAAAGCAATATATATCCGCAAGACGAAGAGCACCGTCGCTCCYACTAGTCAGCCAACATCAACCTCCTTACGAGTGGAAATCCTTGACCGACAGCAAATATCCAAAACGGTATCACGAACAACGTTATGTTGATGTTTAATACCCACAATCCCAGCACAAGACATGACATGATCCCTATAGTTGTCACCGTCAAAATCCCGTGAGCAAGCAAAACACGATATCGAAACAGAGAACAATGAACACTCAATCGATAGCAAAGAAGTGAACGATATGTCTTACCATTCATAATTTCATAGTCTGACACTCTGTCCTAAACCCGAGATCGATACCGCTCGTAACCAAGCTGAGGAGTGATCCCCCTATTGTGATTTCTGTAGGGGCAACTTGACATGAAGATAAGGAGAAGGTGGATTTCGCATCAGCATTAACCTTCGTGAAATATATGTCTGCCAATTTCTTCATGAGGGCAAGATTATCCCTAGTCTTGAGGGGAGTCTTGAAGTGAGACTCCTTCAAGTCTTAAGGGATAATCTAGCATAAGACCCACTAGAGTCTTGAGTAGAGTTTTGAAAATCAAAACTCAACTTAAGACTCATCTTGGACACATGTCCAAGTTGTATTGGGTCTTATATTTTTTTTTCATTTTGATATTTTGTCTTTTTAATTTTATATTACTTTTTCAAAGAATAAGTAGGTCTTGATTGGAGTCTTGGGAAAAAGTGTAAAAATATAAAGAGTCTTGATGTGAGTCTTGAAAGTAAAAAGTTAGTGGAAAGCTGATGTGGCATTGTACGGGCGCCGAACTGGGTCCGGTCCCTCTACTCCGGGGGGTACAATTAGTTGATGACTCGGTTTGTTGCTAGAATTGAATTCTTGCTTTTGCATAGTGTGAGTATGTCTGGAGTTGTGTGTTTATACTCAAAACGAGTAGAGGAAATCGCCATCGCACTTCTTTCGGGAAGCTGCGGAACCCATTTTAAGCCTTGCCTATAATTTCATAAAGCAAGGCGAAGGATTTCATGTCTGATAGTGCGCCAAAGGTCTGGATTAGGAGACAAGGGTAAGGATGAAGTAGTGCACAACACCCCCCCTCCCCCCCGCGTCTAGCGACCTCCACTCGGTCATTGCGAGTCTATTGTCAAAAAGACAACAATAAACAAATTTCCGTTTTAACCCTAAGCATGCAAATTACTATGTGGGTTGCTTAACAGAAATAGATGCACATAGGACTAATTTGTTGTTGCAACATGTGTTGTTTAGATCCGTATTAAAGGGTGCCTAAAAGCCAATTTGTCCATGAATTAGTCTTATTGGGTGTGAGAACATGAAATTTGCCGGTCTTGTTTAAGACATAATAGTGGTGTAATTTACAAGCATGCAAGCATTCAACAAGAATTAAAAGTTGTGTCTAAGATTGATTTTAATTCATGTCTAATAGTTGTTAATCAATATTACATGCTAATTTGCATAGAAAGTCAAATTTCTAACAAGCATGCAAAAGAGTGTTAATAGATCGAGACATTGGCCTCAAACTTACCTTGCAACACGGTGCTTTCAATCGAGAACGATGCCTTGGACCCTTTGAAATCCTTAAGAACCTTTGAAGAACCCTTAAGAACCTTAAAGAACCCTTAAAGAACTTTTTAATTGAATTTGAAATGAAAATAATTTGTGTGAATTTGAATGTGTGAGAGAGAGAGTATTTGAGGAGTGAAGTCGGTCGAGAGAGGAGTATGTGAAGTGTATGGAGTGCGTGAATGTGCCAAATGAAGAAGGTTCGACCTATATTTATAGGCCAAACCCGAAAAGGGCTGGTTTTGCCTGATTCGTTTTGCCTTTTTTGAAGATTGCGTATAATATAAAATCGAAATAAAATATCATTTCATTTTATTTGATTGCAAAATTTTGACACAAAATCACTGATTGATTTGGGGAGATGTGGGCCCCATGCTCGGGTGTGGTCCCGAAGCTCCCGAAATGAGCCGTTTTGCTCGGGTGCGCGTTTTTGCTTAGGAAATTCGTCACTATTTTTCCATAACTCCAAAAATTATTGAAAAATATTCATAAAATTGCTTGTAAAAAATAGTGCATTGTGTTAGGATTTCATGAATTTTGGAATTGTTTTCATAATTTAATTAATTATCGCAAAATTAATTAAATTCCTGAAAATTCCGAAAAATGCCAAAAATGTTTAGAAAAATTCTGAACAATTCTAAAAAAATGTTTTAAAATAAGTTAAAATTATTTTGAAATTAAAACTTACTTTTAAGGGTGCTTTGTGTACAAAAACGTGCCCGGTATAGTGAAAATTTGCCTTTTTAGGGTCTGGTAGGGCCCTAGCTCTCTCTTAATTCAGCTTGTGTGTTGCAAGGGTTGTCTTATCGTCGGCCGTATTGGACTAAGGACAAATGTAGGTATCTATAGATACCCCCACTTTGTCTGAGTTTGTAGAGACCAAAGTCTCATAAAACGAAAGCCAAACCCGATGCTTGCAAAACAAATGTGTTAGTTTTACCCGCACCTACGGTTGATGTTACTTGCTTGCTTACTTGATGCATGTTTATTAGTCCTTGTGTTGATGTTGCTTTCTTTGCTAACCTACTTGCTTTCATCTCCATTAGTGCTCTTGTGTTCACTAGGGATTTTGGTGTGCGTGCTTTTGCCGTTATCTGCCTTTATCCTTTTCGGTGCCTCCGTCTTGGACTTCAAGGGTAACTTGTGTCCATGCCTACATCTATCTTTCGGTTCTGCTTTTGCCATTGTGAGAGAGCATGAACACTCTTTTGTCGCCATTGTGAGAGAGCACAAACCCTTTAGTCTTGTGAAAGAGCACAACCTCTTTATGTGAGAGAGCACAAACTCTTTATTGTGAGAGAGCACAACCTCTTGATGTGAGAGAGCACAACCTCTCTTCATACACCTTCATCCTCGCTTGAGAATCCGGCTCGATCTTTATCCCTTATCAGCTAATCGTCCAGGAATACTCTTCAATAACAAATCTCTTCCGGTGCCCTTGTCCAAGATTACCTCCTCTTTAGTGCTTTTGTCCAGGAGAATGTTGCTCGTAACCTTTACTTGCTTTACTCGTTCTGCCTATGCCTGCTTAAACCCTCTTCGGTGCCACCGTCTAGGAATATTCTTCAATAATAAATCTCTTTTGGTGCCCCCGTCCAAGATTACCCACTCTTCAATGCTTCTGTCCATGAGAACACTACGCATGTCTCATATCCTTTTTGGTGCCACCGTCCAAGAAGGTATCCATGTCTATGCTTGCTTTTACCCTTTTCGGTGCCACCGTCAAGGAATATTCTTCAATAACCAATCTCTTTCGGTGCCCCCGTCCAAGATTACCCCCTCTTCAGTGCTTCTGTCCAAGAGAATGCTGTTACTCAATCTACTTATGTCTGCTTACTCCTTTCCGGTGCCACCTTCCAGGAAACTTAACGTTGCGTATAGCCATGATCGCGTATAGCATTTTTTTTGTTGGTGCCTGCTTGATCTGCTTATGCCTACTTAAATCCTTTCCGGTGCCGCCTTCCAGGAAACTTAACGTCACGCATAGCCACGATCGCGTATAATGATATTTTTTGTTGGTGCCTACTTGATCTGCTTATGCCTGCTTAACTCCTTTCCGGTGCCACCTTCTAGGAAACTAATGTCGCATATAGCAACGATCGTGTATAGCGATATTTTTTGTTGGTGCCTGCTTGATCTGCTTATGCTTGCTTGATTCCTTTTCGGTGCCACCGTCAAGGAAAACCTTCTTCATGCCTGCTTGATCTGCTTATGCCTGCTTAACTCCTTCCCGGTGCCGCCTTCTAGGAAACTTAACGTCGCGTATAGCTACGATCGCATATAATGATATTTTTTTGGTGTCTGCTTGATCTGCTTATGCCTGCTTAACTCCTTTCCGGTGCCACCTTCCAGGAAACTTAACGTTGCGTATAGCCACAGTCGCGTAAAGCGATATTTTTTATTGGTGCCTGCTCATCTCTCCTTCGGCTATGCCATCAAGAAAGACTTTTCACTTAATATTGTGTACTGCTGAAGTTATTGCTGGGATCCGTTGTACCTCGACTAGGGATTATCTGATTTTAATTCTTGCTTTGACCTTTGTTTCTGCTATGCTTTGGATTGTGGTAATTGTTCCTTGCAAATGCATGGTTATCATGGCAAGACGTCTTCTAATGCTGGTGCTTTGAATTTGAGAAGGAACAGGGCATTCCTGCACTTGTATTAATGTCCACTTAATGATTTTTCTGCAGAGCCACTTGATGTCTAGAAGCCAGCCCCCCAGAACGTTGTGCTTGGCTCAGGAAGCCAATCGTTGTTTGCTAGGCCAAGAGCCTAATGCTTGCATAGATACCCTGACTCGTTGCTGATGTGAGATGATGGACTATAGCTTAACGGAACTTGACTTTGCTGAGTCGTGAGATGCTAGTGACGATGTGATTTGCTTTGCTTTAGGGTTAGCCCCCCTGGCTGTGTACCTGCAAAAATTGCACTTAAAGGTGGACCCTAGCTTTGCATTGGTTTGATTTAGGACTCGCTTAGACTCCTTAGTCTTGAGTTGACTTGCTTGACTTTGCATTGGTGCTTTTGTGAGCCGACCGACTCTATGCATGCAACTTATATGATGTATTGACTTGACTCTTTTGCAACTTTTATGATTTGACTATGGACTCACAAGTCAACTCAACTTAGACCTAGTACGCAAGGACTATAGTGCAAAGATTTGTGGATTGCAATGAATTATATTAAACACTCAGTCAAGGAAGCAAATACATGTAGATGAAATTTTTGAAAACACATGCAAGATAGAGTTTTCTTTGACTAAATTTTTGGGATCAAGCCCCCAGCATGTTGAGATGAAAGATTCCTTTGCAAACTGTGTTGAAAAAGGCATTGTGTGGCTATCATTAGTGCAATGGTAGCCCCCTGAATTACGGGCCTTTTGCGTTGTGAAGGTATTGTAGATGAACCCTTGCGGTGATGGGAGTTTTAACGTCTGGAGCTTTTTTGCGGTGTTGAGATGATTTACACTTGTTGTACTTATAAGGTTGGCAAGAACTTTGACCTAATGTGTTGTTGAATCTTCATTGATCGTTCCATGCTCTATGCTTTAGGAGTGATCATGCAAATGTCATGAGCTGCTTGTAGGTCTTCCCTTTCTGCTATGAGCCCCCCGATTTTGAAATGCCGAGACACGGTGTTGACTCAAGTCATGAACTTAAGTTTGTTGCTTGTTGGAGAGCATGRCATTGGTCGAGCATGGTGGCAAACATGTTCTCGGCATAGGAAGCGCACAAGGTACTTGATTTGCTGAAGTTGAATGTGCTTCAAATGTAAGGAGCTTGCTTCTTTTGTTGTAAGCCCCTAATGACTCCGAGTGGTGGTGCAAAGATCATTGCAATACTTTTAGGGCATAAGTAGTTGCTTGCTTAAGGCTTGTCATGTAACGAAGATGTACACTTAAGTTTGGAACTTAAGTCTGTTGCTCCCCCGGGCAGAGAGCGTAGTGTTGCTGGAATGAATACTCTTCTGCCAATGTAAAGCCCTGAACGAATTGAGACATTGCCTTGTAGAGTTAATTGCATACATGGAGACTCGATCTAATGATGCTGCAAGCCCCCAATCTTATTGGCCTGGACTTACCATTGATGTGCCATGTTTACTGCTTCTAGATTCGGTTGTGACCACTCAAGTCAGGAACTTGAGTCTATTGCTCCTTCAGGAAAGGAACAAGGAATAAGGACTCATTTGACGATGCAAGCCCCCCAAGATTTGAGATGTGAACTTTTTGTTGTAGTAGACATTACACCGTTGAAGCAAAGCCCCCATGGCTTGCTGGAGCTGATTGATGTAGAATTTTTGACTACATGGGCAAGAGTCTGACTACATGGTAGCATTTGGAAAAGTAAGAGAGTCCTAAGGGTTGTAAAAAGAAAGGCTAGCGATCTACAAAACAAAAAGACTCAATTTGTGACTAGGGATGACAAGATGAGACACTACTACAAAAAATGGATTAGGCACCAGTTTTAAGAGACCGGTTAAGAGTAGTCACCGGTCTCTTAAGATAAGAAACCGGATATTGAAAATAACCGATCTCTTATATCCATATAAGAGTCCGGTCATATAAAACCGATCTCTTAAATAACTATAAGAGACCGGTCCTACAAAAACCGATCTCTTATGTTAATATAATAATTTTTTATATGTAGTGTCCGGTCCCACACAACCCACTAAGGCACTAACCGACCCCTCTTTTCATGCATAATAATATTCGTTCTTATCCTTGAATAAATGAATACTCTAAAATAATACTGACCTCTCTCCTCAATCCTCATTACCAACCTTTCCCTTCTCTCACGTTTCTTCTCTCTCATCCCTCTTCTCTCTCATCTCTTTTCAATTTCTCTTAATTTCTTCATCCAATCTTTCATCTTCCATCGTTTTTTTCATCTTTTTTTTTTCTGAATGGAGTAGAGTAAAGTAATGGACTACTGGATTCTGGTAACTTCTAATTTCCTTTTTTTTTTTGATTTTTAGATATGAATTTCATCTGTTTTCAATTTTTCGTTGTTTGTTTTTCGATTTCTTTGTTTGTTGTTTGAGATCTTTGTTTGTTGTTCGTCTTTTTCAATTTTTGTTGTACGTTGTTTTAGATCTTTGTTTTTTGTTTATTGATATTCTCCATTTTTTATTTTTTGCTTTTTAGATATGCATTTCATCTGTTTTCAATTTTTCGTTGTTTGTTTTTCGATTTCTTTGTTTGTTGTTCATTGTTTTGATTTTTGGGTTTTCGATTTTGTTTTCAAAATTGAAGTTTCAATTTTTTTAGTTTTTTATTCTGATTTCTCTTTTTTTTTCTTCTTCTGATTTTATGCATTGTTAGGCTTTTTTAATTTCAAGAATGTCGTTTTTAAAATCTTGTTTCCAGATTTTTGTAGATCTTTAGGTTTTTCCAGATTTTCGTTTTCAGTTGTTTTACTTAGTCTCGATTTTCTACATTTTTTAAATTTTTTAGAATTTTTATTTTCCAATTTTTTGTTTTATTTTCCATATTTGAGAGTGTACTTGTAGTATGTTTGTTGTAGAATATTATTGAAGGCTCACTGTTTATTATTGTTTTAGTTGATTGGGACGATTGTGTTTATGTAGTCTATTTATTGTGTACCATTTGTTATCTTTGTTTTACTGATTGATGCTGCAAGAAGTGCAAGCTGTTTTGCTACCTTTTTGAATTGCATATTGAATTTGAAGACTCAAAGAAACCTAGTGTAAGAGTATCCTGATTTTAATTTATGAAGCTGAAGAATGAAATGAATATCTTGAGTTGTATACATTTTTGCAGAATATCTTGAGTTCTATTCTGTTTGCAGATTACATTTTTGCATTTGCTTTTTGATTATTGCATTTCCTTTTCAATTTACTGGGATTTCATTATAGTTAATTTGGGATTTGAGAAATTCGTTGTTTTTTTTTTAATTATTTTTGGGATTTTTGAGTTTTTGTCATGATCTAATATGGATTGTGTGAGAAGATTAGAGGGAGTATATTGAAGCAATTTTTTGGGTGTTTTCTGAGTGGGTGGGTGAGATTGATTTTGTCTTACTGATTTAGTATTAAGTAGTTGCAATTTATTTTATTTTTCAAGGATTTTTGTTTTTTTAATTAGTTTCATTTGTGCGCTTGAGAGGCGGTACAGGTGGCGACGCGGTGGGCAGTCGGTGGTGGCGCAACGAGCAGATGTAGCGGTGCAACGGGTTTACTTAGCGACGCGACGGGGCTGCTGTTCAGAGAAGTTATATTTTTTCTAAGTAGTGTCATATATTAGTATATATTTCTAAAAATTTATATGTATATATTATGTAACTAAGTAGTTAGTATGTATTTTAGTAATATTGCTTTGTTCGTACATAACATATTGTTTGTTGCTTTGTTCGTGTGTATGTAATTACATTCGTATTTATTATCAATTCTTTAAAGTACAGTAGGTGGGACCTCCCACCTGCTGTACTTTTTTTTTAATTAATAAAATACTCAAAAAGACCGGTTATAAAAAACCGGTCTCTTAGGGGGATCAAAGAGACCGGTTTTGACACAAAAACCGGTCTCTTTGATCCAACTAAGAGACCGGTTCTTCTACAGATACGGTCTCTTATGTTGTCATTTAAGAGATCGGTTTTTACATAACCGGCCTCTTTGCTTGTCTTAAGAGACCGCAATTACTAACCGGTCTCTAACCCTAAGAGCCCTATGAGTTAAAGACCGGTTGTAATGCAGTCTTTTAGGCCATTTTTGACCGGTTTTTTTGGGCTTTTTTGTAGTAGTGAGAGGATTGATATGGTTGGCTAAGAGATGCTGGTTCAAACTCGAGCCTATGTCAAGTTCTAGATTAAGAAGTGGTGCTTCAAGCTTCTAGAATAATCAAACCAATACGATCATGCGAATGACCTCTTTGTTTATTTTAATTTGGTCGAACCTTGGGGAGAGGTTACCCACGTATCCAAGTGGAATCAGACCGATCATAGTTCGTGAGGTCATGTGTATTAGTGATGCCTCATTTTTCGTAGGACGAAACCTTGTGGGGAATCGGCCTGGCCAGGCTTGGACAATGCTCATTTGGAGAGGACTTTTTTAGTTGTAATGTAGGCTAGGTGTGGGGTGTGAGGCTTTTGACGAACATGCTGTAATGCAAATTCGCCTTTGCTTTTGCTTTGATTTCCTTTATTGCGAACTTTGCAAGGTGTGAAGCTGGGTCTAGACATTATCTATCTTTCCCTTTTGACTTTTTTAATTTGCTGGCTCTTTTTTTTTTAACTTTTGTATCACAACTTGTTTTGGGTTTCAACTTTGCTTTGCTTTGCTTCATGCCACATTGGCACCATGAAGGGTAGGAAGATGTAGGTATGAAATGGAATCAACTTCTTTTGTGTTTGTTTGCATAAGAAGGCTCAAATGGGTTGCAAGGGATTTTCTTTTGATTTGTATTTGAGATAGTGCATGGAGGGAGAAGGATTGTTTTTGTGAAGCTATGAAAGAAGGCCTCTTGAGCATGTCCAATTTATTCAATTTTTTCATTTTTCAATTTTTCCATTTTTTTTGTTTTTATGAGGTCATGTGTTGATTAGCATTTCATCATTGAAGTCGAAGCACATGAAAAACTAAGAAAAGAAAGTAAAAAGAAAAAGAACTTTTATTATTGTGGAAGGCTAATGAGATGACAAGACTCTATTCCTAATTGACATAAACTCGACAAAAAGGAAAAGAAAGGAAAATGTAAATCTAGGTGGAGGGACTCTCCGACTCAACCTATGCTAAAACTTTATTGACTCTTGCTCATGTCGCCTTCTWGTTGTGAACTKCGGATGCTGYGGGTGATGAMTTTTCTTCAGATGCTTAGCTTCTTACCTTCGRGAAGGATAGGAAGGTGATCGTCATCAATGATGTCTGATCTTGTATGCGATCCTTTAAAGAAATGCATTCTTCGGTAGAGTGACCATGGCCAYAATGGTACTCACAATACTTGCTTTTGTCCGACTTTGCGGACCTCTTATCAATTGGTGGATCTGGAGTTGGACCCACTGGAGTGATTAAGCCTTGAGMGAAGAATTCCTCAAATGCTTGCTAGTTGCTCATCCCCAAAGTAGTGTACWTGCGTCTCTTTCGAAATCTTGGTCGTCCCCCATTTTCAGTCTTGATTGGTGAAGGRCCACCAATGGTTTGTTGTGCTAGCTCTTTCTTTGTTGCTTCTAATGAGTGCACCTTAGATTTGAGTACCTCAAGTTCACTAGCCATTGTGTTGAGAACCATGTTGACTAGGTTGAACTGTGGGCAAACTTGTGTTGTTGCTTGCWCGAGTAAAACGATCCTTGCATGGATGRAGTTGATGGAGGATTGCATTTCAGYGATGTCGCGACWGGTGTTGCTTTCTTCACCCWTTTGTGGAGGTGAGGAAATTGAGGACCTAGACTTGAGGTGTCGAACGTCCCTTTTGTGCAAAGGAATAGAAACTAGTAGATCGTGCCTTGCCGACCTTTGAAGTTGCTACGTAGATGACTCTATCCTGCACGAGAGTGTAATAGACTCAACCTTTTTAGAAAATTGTGCATGACTTGCCTCCTTGACTAGACTCAATGCATGGCCTAATAGTGATCATTTCTTGCCTATTAACTTGACTCAAAAAAAATGAAAATGCATGAACGCCAAAATTCATTTTTTGCCTTTATTTATTTTCGATTTTTTTTTTTTGCTTTTTTCGGATTTTTTTTTGTCCGATTTTTTGACTTTTTTTATTTTTTGCTTTTTTAGGCGAATCGCGAGTTTTGGCGCTCGTTTACAATTGTATGATGCAAAAGACGTAAAGCCTAAACGATTCTAGTTACAACCATTTCGACATTACGACGCCTAAGGAATGACCACTTGCTATATAAGACTGTTACATGACTCGTACATGACTCATTTTGTTTTTAGTATGCAAAGCTAAGGTCCTTAGTTAGCTAAAAACACATAGCACGTTGTCACACTAGCATGAGCCCTATATGTTGGGTTTTTGAATAAACTATACAAGTTTAGCGGAATTATCAATAACCCTTAAAGATTTATACACATATTAATAATGAATCATAAATTAAATTATACCTTTGATGCGTGCCTCCAAAAAGCCGATTTGATTAGGTTGTTAGATAAAAGACCTCAAATGAAGCCCCTCTAATGGCAAGCACACCGCAATATCGAACCCCAAAGAGAGCCAACAGCTTAGATCACGAGCAAAGTGGATTCACACACTTTCTCTCACACTCTTTAATATTATGTGGTAGTAGTAATTTTGTGATGATAATAATGTATGTGCATACATACATATTTATAGGAGAGGATGAAATCAATCATCGATTTCCTTCCCTAATTAGTTTTGAATGAAATCGTAATATTATGCATATAATTTGATTTCATTCCTAAACTATCATCACTAACTTGGGAAARAATAATATCAAACTACTAACCAATGTACATAGTCCAATTATGTGTCATGTACATCTTTTGGCTAAATGCGGTTTATATAATGTGTGCGACCTTATAGGATCAGTGTAATATAAGTTGCACGTTTAATAATCTTTAAACTTGCTAATTGATAGCAATTTCCAGCTAAACATATCAATTACTTATTTACACTAACTTATAGTTATCCACAACTAATCCTATTAACATATTCTTAAGAGTGACGCACCTTGATTGAAGGACATACTCCAACAATCTCCCACTTGTCCTTTAGAACAAGTGTGCATGCATATTCCTTTGTCACTTAATATCTTTATCAGAACATAAGGTGAGATAATATGTCATCCTTATTAAGTTCAAATAATTTTCTTGAATTCCAAGCTAAATTGTTGAGACAGAAGATTATTCCAAAATCTATCTGAGCACGACCATGCATTTTACAATTTCAACTTTTCGAGAGGCCCATAAGATAACTATCCCATATAAGGGAGGACGATTCCCATCTTGTATACTCAATTTTCACTAACTAATTTATAGCATCATAAATACCTACCTTTATTGTCTCCTTTTACGGTGCGACGTTTGGTAGCATCAAGATATGCTAATCCTCAACTAAGAAACACTAAGCAACTCAGGTCTGAGGAATGTGCTCTAATAGTTATAGAGATATACTTATGACATTTATTATCTCAATAGTATTCTCACGTTATGTCGGTCCAGTATAAGCCTCAAACTCATACTTATGCAAATGATTCATGACATCCATGTCTTTCAGCCCATGAAACAAGGCTGTAAATCAACTTGCAAGCTAATCTTTTCGTCATTATTGTCCAATTCAATGACATTAATTAGGGACAATAGTATTTCACAATTTTGGTTCACTCAATAAGGTTTCATTTTCAAGACCCTTTCTCAAAACATATTCAAAATTAGTGATTACTGTGGACTTTCATTTAATACTAAACCAAATTAAATGAAGATGAAAAATAATTTCATAATGATAAAAGAATAATCCTTCAATGTTTTACAATAGTGAGTAAACCATTATTTAAAACAATATAGCAATCACAGACATTCTCCAAAATGCTTGATTCCTATCGCAGTAGTATGAGCCTGATGCTTTGCCTGCGGAAGGGGTTTAGTTAACGGATCTACAACATTGTTGTCAGTTCCTACCTTGCAAATTTTAATGTCACCCTTTCCAAGATTTCTCGAAGTAGGTGAAATTTCCTTTGTACATGTTTGGATCTTTTATGTTCCCTTGGTTCTTTAGGTTGTGCGATAGCTCCATTATTATCACAATATAAAGCTATCGGTTCAGCAATACTAGGGACAACTCCCAACTCGATTATGAATTTTCTAATCCAAACTCCTTCTTTTGCTGCTTCCGAAGCAGCAATGTACTGAGCTTCAGTTGTAGAATTCGCAATAATGCTTTGTTTGCCACTTTTCCAGCTCACCGCTCCTCCATTGAGACTAAAGATATAACCAGATTGAGATCGGAAATCATCCTTGTCTGTTTGGAAGCTTACATCTGTGAAGCCTGTAACGGTTAATTCATTTTGTCCTCCATAAATCAAGAACTTTTCTTTAGTCCTCTTAAGGTACTTTAGAATGTTCTTGGCCGTAGTCTAATGTGTCTCGCCTGGGTTAGATTGATATCTACTCGTCATGCTTAGAGCATACGAAACATCAGGACGAGTACAAATCATGGCATACATGATTGACCCTATAGCAAATGCATAAGGAGTCTTGTTCATCTTCTTTTGCTCATCAAGTGTTGAAGGGCACTGATTCTTGCTAAGAGATATGCCATGTGTCATGGGTAGAAAGCCTCTTTTACAGTCTTTCATATTGAACTTGTATTGTACCTTATCGATATAAGTACTTTGACTAAGTCAATCATTCTTTTAGATCTTTCTCTATAGATCTTGATGCCCAAAAGTCCTTCATTGAAAAACATTTTCCAAGCCAGGTCTTTACAGACTTCAACATTGGAATGTCATTGGCTATGATCAAAATGTCATCAACGTAAAGGACTAAGAAAACGACGTTGCTCCCACTAAGCACTACAACAAAAAAGGGTTTCGTGGCGATTATTAGGGCCTTTCGTGTCGATTGTAATCGACACAAAATCCTTCTGTAGCAAAAGTCTATTCGATACGAGAGGCTTCGTTTCCGTAGCATATCGAAGCGATTATAGCAATCGATGTTGTTGACTAAAACAATC
Organism: Bassia scoparia; assembly: GCA_008642245.1. Taxonomy (NCBI): domain Eukaryota; kingdom Viridiplantae; phylum Streptophyta; class Magnoliopsida; order Caryophyllales; family Amaranthaceae; genus Bassia; species Bassia scoparia. Next base: position 15,422 of record SNQN01006087.1, on the reverse strand, counting down.
GCCACGAAAAAATAGCCCTTATCGTGTCGATTGTTATGACGATTACAATCAACACAAATTGTATAATACGATTTACACCTTCAAGAAGCTGTAGCGTCGATTGCAATCAACACTATTTATCATTTAGTGACGATTTTACTCTCACTAAAGACTATTTTTGTTGTATATGAGAATGCTATTACATCAATTACAATTGACACAAAAAGTGCAATTCATTATCATCTAATTCTATTGTGTCGATTGCAATTGACACAAAATTATGTTACTAGCTACTGTCATAATGGGATATAAAAATATATAATTGCTTATATCTGATATTTAAAAAAAACATAACAAATGCTAATAAAATTACAAGATAATTGTACTTATTAATAAGATTTATATATTATATATAAATCATAAGTTCAAACTTGTTGTCATAATATATGTATATACATACTAAATAAAAATAAACCATTTCGTCAATA
>SNQN01006086.1:30422-40603 GCA_008642245.1 Bassia scoparia | reverse complement strand
TTGACTTCACATATTTCGAGCTTCATTACGAGTTCAATTGCGTTTTTTCGAGTTCGAATTAATTGCGACATGTGGTATAGTTCATCATTGATTACTCATTTGGGGAGACATTTTTAGGTGTCTACATCAAGGTCCTCTGAAGCAGCTTCTTCTTCCACCACTTCCTCTTCTTCCTCATTCTCTTCAGAAACCAGATCCTCATCCTCCTTAGCAACTTGGTAAGACTCCTTCACTGCAAAATCCTCCTGACCTGGTATGCCAGCTTCTTCAAGACGAACCCCAACTCTCCTATAGGATTCTTTAAGGGTAGTGCAGAGTTGAGTAACACTGTTGATCTTGGAATGAAACTTGTATCTTTTACCTGCACATGCAAACTAAAACTTGCATATATAATTTAGTTCAAAGTGGTTTGTCACCATTCAAAACTCAAGGTAGGAACTCAACATCCACCGAGTTTATCCAAATGTGGATAAAGGAAAAATTAGATAGAGGATAATTCCCGGATTGTAGACTTAGAAAATAGGGATAAAAATACCCGAATAATAACAAAAAAATGGATATACACCGTGTGGCGTGGTAAGCCATGTCACACAACCGTATAAACGGTTGAAGGAACAATATATATGATCCCTGCAACCGTATATACAAGTCCATTCAAACGTATATACGGTTCCTCTAATTGTATATACGGTTGAATGGTATATCCGATTCTTTTTTATTTTATTTATCTTTTTCTTCGTATACACCTATAAATACATGCTCTCGGTGCTTAATTGAATGTCAAGGAAAATCATTTAAATTTCCAACAAAAATCTCACAAAAAAACACAAATCATTCACAACATCCAAGTTTCTCGAATTCGTCGTAACTTTCAGAGTTGTTTCTTGGCGAATCTAGGTACAAAATTCTGAGGCTATATATTCAATCTGACTCTCTCTCTCTCTTCTTGTATTATTAATTTTGATTATCATAATCCTTTTCTTTTGAATTTCAATCATTTAAATTCATTCGTTTTCGCTTTATCGCAATTGTTTTAATTTTATTTATCAATGCTAACAATTTCTTTTATTGTGATAAGCAATTCAATTGGAAGCAAAGGTTTAATACACTAACCTTTGTTTTCTTTTGTTTTGATAGCGATACAAGGTAAGTTGGTTTCATATATTTGATTTTTCTCCAATTGCATACTGATCATCATCTCATATATATTTTGTTATTGTTTATGCACGAGACACTTTTTGTTTGCTCAAACAAGACCGGAAATTGTTGAATCACATTGAATTTAGATTAATCATGGACAAACGGATTTTAAGCACCTTATTAATTTTATTAATTTGAAGTTGTCACAACAATTAGGCTAGGTAGTGATATGTGCATGATAGAAACTCACTCTTTTAATGGATTTCTAAGGCTAGAGCAATTCTTAAGGATAAAATTGCTAAGTTGTTGTGTATTCATTGGATTCAATCGAATGAAATTACAATGAGACCGAGTAGAGACTGTCACATGCAGGCGGATTGGGTCAAATATTCTTTCAGTACCAAGTCCCCGTGCCCACGAACTGGTTACTTAATCAAAAAGTGGGGCCATTGATTTGACACCAATGTTTCGGGCGTCTGTGATTAGCCTGTATAGGCACGGTGGCGATTCCGCACACTACAACACTACCCCTACACACTCACGTGCGGGATCTATGGCTTAAGCCCACGAATGAAATTGACTTAGTACAAGGCCAGAAAAGGGCACACGCCTACAGTTGGTTATCCTGGTAATAGGCAGGTTAAGGTGCTTCCTTATTAGGGTTCTGGTTATATTTGACTCTAGGTTGGAAACCACCAGTGTTACTGGAGTTTTGTGTTCCTATCGCCTTAGGTCCAACATAAGAATTAACTTATGCATATGGCCCTTCCCCCCGGTGGTTACTATGAGGAGGATGAATTTGGTTAGAATAAGCCTGATGTTGATAACCCTGATTACCAGTCTGCGGAATGTAGTGGGTTGTGGTGGTTCATGAGAAGTAGGATATGAAGTTGGGGGAACATATACATTTTTTGATGGTAAAGTTCCCATTGACGAAGTCAAGGGGATTGAGTAGAAGTCAAAGGAACATAGGAAGACCAACGATCACCATGGCTATAGCCTGACTCATAGCCTGACCTTGGGCCTGCCTGTCTCCGCAAACTCTAGTTCCCATCATTGGCATCTCGAACAAGACTACTCCTTGACAATGTTTGAAAGGCCGGAGGGACATTAGTTCCCATCAAGTTGTTTGTTCTAAGGTAACCCAAGGGTGGTTTTTTCCTAGAATTTTGGACAGTTATTCCTGAGCCTCTAGCGGGGGTTAGCAAATTCATCAACCGTTTATTCAGTTTATTATGCTTTTATACTTAAGGTTTCAACCGGATATCTACCTCAGTCAAAACCGTCTTACACAATGCCTCATTAGTAGCATTTGAGGTCTCGTTGATATCAAATATAATCCTATCCACATGTCAATTAATTGTCTGTTATGACTTATGAGTGGGAGCTGAAGTTTTGCAACTCGATGGTTATCACCCCAAAAGTTTCATATACCACACCTCAGTGGAAATTGTTGAGCTACACCCGATGATTTTACTTCAAATCTTCCAAGAGGCTTGTAACAATATCCACATACTCTGTGTATATTGAATTGAACAAACCTATGGCTGAGGATACTTGATCTTACCCCTATTTAGATGCAAACCATCAGTCTTTGCATCTGAGACTCAGTTTTCTTAGGGGGAACAAGATTTACAAAAGATTATTATTGTGCAACAGTTACTAAATTAGCAGGATCATCGAGTGGATTCTCTAGATTGTGATCATATGAAGTATCATCCTCTTGATTACCCCCTTTTCAGGCATATCGATTAACGGCCATGGTTAGGAAGTAAGTGCTATTGCAAAACACTCTAGCACTGTGGTCGCCAAAAACCCTGTTGAGGTGATTTTGCACTTCATTAACAAGTTAACCGCCCAATGTTGTTTTTAGTTCAGTAGGGGGCTTTCCCTCTGGTTACTGATTATATTGATAACCTCACTAACGTAAAAATGGCTCCTAAGATCGTAGAGTTAATTAGCAAGATGAGAACATAAGAAAATAGCCTTATTTTGTAACCTGACTGAAGTGTAAAACAAACAAAAATGAAGAAAAATGAAAGTCATCCATTTATAAAGAAAAGAATAGAGTCAGAAGACAACTGTTTCACAAGGGAGGATGATTACCTCCATGTTTACACAATTGGGATGAAAACAAACAAGCTAATGATCCATTGAATGCTGAACTACACTACGCTAAACGAAGCTAAGGTACGTTGTGCAAAACTTTACTTGGCTACTAAGCCAAGAGCGGATAAGGAAAGCTAAACGCGAAGAAAGTAAATAAATGTTGTTGTTTTATTGTTGTGTTGTCCACATTTTGATTCTGCTTAGTGGGTAGCAGTTCCTTCTCTTGACGGTTTCCTCTCGCTTCTTTTCATATTTCAAAAACTTGTACTTTCCCTCCTAGTCTCCTGATCGCCTAATCTTCATGGGCCTTCTTCTACCGAGTTGTTTTCAGGTGGGCGACTACTACCACAATTCATTTCTAATGCTTTCGTTATATCTCTAGACTGCAGTTACTTAAGAAGCATCATGTATTGTTTGTATCTTTATCGCTATATGTTCCACTTATCGCTTGTCACACACTTACTCGTCAAATTCACTTAGCTAGTCATTTATCCCATTTGTCAACAAATTCAATTCAATAATTTTATTCCGTAGCAATTATTTAAATATATTTTGTTTTGGTGAAATAGGGAAAATAGTTGGAAACATTGTAGCATTCGCTACTTATTGTAATGTAGAAAAAAAATCAACCCTACTACCATAGAAGGGAATCATTATTATTAGCCCCCTATTTCTATTGCTAAGGTATTTCTTGTTCTTTGCTGTATCTGTGAGCCTTCGCGGGTGTTGAGGTGATTTTGCATTTCGCTAACATGTCAACCGCCCAATATTGTTCTTAGTTCGGTAGGGGATGCCCCTTTGGTTACTAATTATATTGATAACCTCGTTAAAGTAAAATGGCTCTTAATCGATCATAGTTAATTAAGAAGATGGAACAAAAACAGAACAACTTGTTGTGGATCAAGGCTGAAGCGTGAAACAAACAATAACGAAAAGAGACAAAAAACATCCATTATAAAGGGATAAGTAACAAACTAACATTGTATTACAAGGAAGGATGATTACCTCCATGATTAGATACAATGGAATGAAAATCGAACAACTTACTAATTCAAGATAAGATGAACTATGCTATGCTACGCTAATCTAAACTAACTTGGCTACTAAGCCAAGTGTGGCTAAAGGAAATTAAATGTGAAAAAGAGATAGATTGATGTTGTTGTGTTGTTGTTTTACTTCTGTACCGCTGCATCCATTTATAAGGCTCCAAGGGTATAGATCGTGGGTGGAAGTTACTTCATCTGACGGTTTCTTACCACTTCTTTTCATATTTCAAACATTCGTAGTTTCCCTCCAAGTCCCGTTATCACCTGATCTTCATGGGCCTGCTTTTGGTCTATCTCCTGATGGGCCATCCTTACTGCAATTTCCTTCTAACGCTAATGCCGCATTGTTAGACTAAAGCTATATTAAGAATGTCGTGTATCGTCTGTCTTATCCTTCTGCCTTATTCGTCGCTAGTTACTTACTGCTAGTCAAACTCTCCTAATTAAGTCAACAAAGCCAACTATATATTTTTAAACTATAACAAATTACCCCCTTAATTTTCAAGGGCGATATCACTTGATTCCTTGTGAAATAACATTCTTTAATGCCAAAGACTCAAGTTGAATCATTTTTATGCTTTTGATTTGAGAATGACTTTATATTCATATGACTATAATTTTGTAGTCATTTAATGTTTGCAGTAGAAATGCAAAATGACTTAGAATTGGATAATGCTCAATTAAATCAACACGGTTTCCAAGAACTACATTTACCTCTTATTGTGAAATTACTTGGAGACAAAAGTCATAAATTGACCAATTATCCCACGAAAGTCATCATTACTGAACAATCATTTAGTGGTGACGCCAGCATTAATATTGAGATGCCTTTTCACTAGACGTTATTCATCAATTAATAAATTTTGTACTTGTATTATGCAAGAAATAAATAAATTCACTTCAAGCAAAACATTTCATTAATGATTAAATACTTTAGAAATACAACTTGTAACATTGCAAGGCAATTTTTTTGACAAGAGTACAAAAATTCTGAAATTTAAAATAACATTAACACATAATTGTAACAATTAGAGGAATTAGAAAACTAAAACCTTGTTAGAACTATGTTTTTGATCTAACGTCAATCGATGGATTCTCCATAATTGTCAGAATCAATCTCGTCTTCATCATCACTCTGAGCACGAGCAATCTGCCTCCCAAACCTTGCAGGAACAGATACTACTGATGGAGAAGGTGACTGTGATGAAGATGATGATGATGATTAATATGACGAAGTTATGGGGACAGGGGCTGGTCCCCGTGATGTAAATGTCGGATCACCTTTTGGACGTTTGCAAGGGCAAACCCACCTTGCCTTATCTCTCTTTTTATCCTTGTCATTGTCCTTCTTTTGTCCTTCCATCTCGAGCACCTTGTATAAACGACACACATTTCGAGTACTAGTTTTAGAAAACTTCAAGGGAATATTCTTCGACTACAATTAATAATAAAGAATAGTATAAATAACCATTGTAACTCAAGCAGCTTCTAGGACCCTTATAAAATATTACAAGTGATGAAAATACATAAAAACGATTTCTAAAATTGTTATTGCATGTCTAATAATATTTACATAAAATTTTAATGACTTAAAACCTTCTTAGTATGCCTTACCATTATTAGATACACTTACTAAAATCTGAAAATTTACTTCCAACATACGGAGTATTAAATATTGTATGCCTTAAAACCATGTACCTACACAACTAATTAATCTAGCAATGCTTTGATATACTCATTTAGTGTTCAAAATAGGTTTTTAGACATCAAACAACATTTATATAAATCTGAATATATTGTGTACTTAAGTAAATAAATCAGAAAAATTATTATATTTGCATATCCGACCGTTCCACAATGTTTTGTACATACACTATTCATACGCTTCCCAACACACACTTTGTATCATTCATATCTTTATTTGTATATTTCCAAAAATTATAAAAATTAAATTTTAATAATGTACTTATTAAGACGAATAAAATAAGAGTCCACTTGACTACATTTATTATTATAAATTCATACATATATAGAAGATTCTCTCTACGTGTGAATAGTTAAAAAAAATCCAAGAGTACAAAACAATATGGAACGGAGGGAGTATATACAATCAAGACTCATTCCTGCACCTAAGTAGACTTGGGACCTCACTTTAAAATACACCAAACATATGAAATTATGCTTATATAACTTGAACCAGAATTATATTAATTTATTAATGCAAAAACGTTAAATAAAAGTTTAGAAACTTCCTTTAAAAACAAAAAACTTCCCTAAAACACCTCTTAGAAGCCGAATTTTGGCGCGATAGCGTGGTGCTCACTACGGTAGTGAGTGTTTCTTAAAACGATGTTTACACATGGAAAATACTATCCATTAATTTGAAAGTCTTTTATAAACTTAATTAAACAAGATTAAGTTATGGTTTCGGCATGCTAAATAAGATGAATACATCACCAACATCATATAATTATTATTCATGCTAGAACATTAAATTAGGGCTTAAACTTTAAAATACTCATAAAACCCTGATAAATTAAAATCTGAAAATTTATTTTAATATACATATGAATAAATTACACCAATATAGATTGATTAAAACATGATTAAAACTTATATTAATCAACATAATCATCACATTTATCAACATACACAATTTATGTATTAATATTTAGAGTTTAGGGTTCATACTAAAGCAAAGCCACAAAGAAGTAGGTAGAAAGGCCGGCATGAGGCTAATGGTGGTGGCAGTTTGGCGACAGTCCGACATAGGAGAGAGTGTGAGGGAGGAGAGCCTTTTATATTTATTTTTATAATTTTTTTTAAAGAATGCATGTCGACTAGAAGAAAAATTGAAACGGGTTTTGGGTTTTATTTGACCCATATAAATACTTTTCGCTATTTAAAGAAAGTATAAAAAGATAGATTAGAAAGATAAATAAAAGGTAAAAAAGATATGTTATAAAATTAGATAAATGCTAAATAATTCTTTTAAATCTTTTGGGCTCTAAAGCAACAAAATAATATTTCCCAATTTATTTTGCGATTAAAAAAATAGGATATGTATATGATGATATGATATATGAAGTATTATAATACAACAATCCATTATGTACTCATGGATAATTATTTAGTAAAATGAGATTTAAAATCAATATATAATAATAAAATTTATTTAACAATTTTCTTGAAAACGTGGGGGATTAAAAGAAGGCTCCGGAAGCTTCGGAAAAGAGTTGTTTCACCCGGTAGTGCTTTTTTGCTTCAGACATTCATAGCTAGCTATTTTTTCTATTTTCTCAAAATTTGAACAATTATGGAAAGGATATAAAATTCAAGAATAAAATATTGTGTTTTGTGGTAAAATAACGTGAATTTTGGAATTGTTTTGGTAAATATAAAAATTGTTTTAAAATTAATAAATTCATGAAAATTAAAACAAAATGCTAAAATTGCTTAAAACAATTTAGAAAAATTTCCAAAAATTCGAGAAAAAAGTCTAAAGTTAAGTTAAAATTATTTGGGAATTAAAAAAATGTCTAAGGGTGTTTTTTGTAAGAATAAGTGCTAATTGTGGTATAAAACTAGCCTTTTTTAGGGTTGGTCAGGGCTCTAGCTCTCTTTTAATTTAGCTTGTGTGTTGCGAAGAGTGTATTATCATTGGTCGTTATGGGCTTGGGACAAATGTAGGTATCTATAAAACGCCCACTTTGGCTGCGTTTGAAGAGACAAAGGTCTCGTAAAACGAAAGCCAAAGTACTCGATGCATGTAAAACAAATGCGTTAGTTTTACTCACACCTATGGTCGCTGTTAATTGCTTTTATGCGCGGATGTCTAATGTATTGCTTGCTTACTAGTTTTTCTCGTTTTGTGCATGTTTATCGCTATTTGTCTTCAAGAGCTTCACGTCTAGGTGCCTTGCGTCGAATTTCACATCCCATGTGGACTCCACATCTACTTTTTCACATGGGAACTTTGTGTTTATGCTTTTTAGAAATTCACACCTTTGCTTACGATTTCACATCTCCTTGGATCGTCACACCCTTTAAAATTTCACTTCTTTGTTTTGGATCTTCACATACCTCAGTGCTTCACATCTTCGTTGTGGATCTTCACATCCTTCAAAACTTCACGCTTTAGAACTACACATCAACTTATTTTCTTTAGATCTTCACATCTTTAAACTCCACACCCACTTTATTGACTCAGAAATTCACTTCTTCACGTCTTGGAAAACCTCATGCCCTTGTGTTTTACTTACTTAGTACTTCACTTCTTCATGTCTTGGGAAACCTCACACCCTTGCATGTGTGTAACTCAGAATTTAACTTCTTCACGTCTTGGGAAATCTCACGCCGTTGTGCTTAACTCAAAAATTTTGCCTCATGCCCTTTTGCCTAACTTAGAACTTCACTTCTTCACGTCTTGGAAAACCTCATGCCCTTGTGTTTTACTTACTTAGTACTTCACTTCTTCATGTCTTGGGAAACCTCACACCCTTGCATGTGTGTAACTCAGAATTTAACTTCTTCACGTCTTGGGAAATCTCACGCCGTTGTGCTTAACTCAAAAATTTTGCCTCATGCCCTTTTGCCTAACTTAGAACTTCACTTCTTCACGTCTTGGAACTCCATATTCGAGTGCTTGTATTAGAACTTCATGTTTAGGAACATCACGTTCAAGTGTTTCACGTTTATACACGTTCAAATGTTTGTTTAGCAAATGCACGTTTCTTTCACATTTAAGAATTTGCTTTGGAATCTCACATCCTTTTAGATAATTTCACATTCGAGATTTTGCTTTGGAATCTCACTTCCTGCGGAGAATTTCACTTTTGCGTTTGTGCTTATTCTCTTTGCCATTGATAGATGTATTTGTGATTCTTAGATGATGCCTAGGGTCAGCCCCTCGGAACATAATGTTTGTAGTTTGGCTCAAGAAGTCGATCCTTGTTTGTTAGGCGAGGAGCTTAACGCCTTTGTTGATGCCTTGACTTATTGTTGATGTTGGACACTGTATTGTAGCTCTGATCAAAACTTGACTCTGTTGACTTTCTTATGCTAGCGACGACTTGTATTGCTTTTGTTTTGGGGTCTGTCACCCTGCTCTTCACCTCCTACATTTTCATTGAAAAGTTGACCCTAGCTTTGCATGTATTTGCATTGTTTAGACTCCTTGACTTTGAGTTGCTTTGTTTGACTTTTGACTTTGTATTGGTGATTTTGTGACTTGACTGACTCTATGCATGCAACTTATATGTCACACGTTGTGACACCCCACTTGGGATAACAGGAGCCCACTAGTAGATTTTGTCCTCTCTTAGCCTAGCCCGCAAGGATTTGCTTTGGTTTGGGATTATCCCGCCAAAAGGCCTCTACTAGGATGAAGTATCAATCTACTCTATATAGTAAAATTCGTTCTCCTCAACTTTCGACGTGGGATGAAATAAAATTCATAATAAAAAAAAAATTTCAATTGTAGAACACAAAGAGTTAGAGTAGCAGTTTGGTTAAATTCGGAATTTGAATTCTAGGTTCGAATCCTGGTTGCAGCATTTTTTTTAAAGGGCTACGAAAGTTCTGCTTAATTGCTTAATGCTTATCTTTCTTCTTTCTTCTTGAAGATTTGCTTAAGGTAATTTATTAATAGTTAGAGTTTGCCGGTGCATTGCACCAAGCATTAGAAAAAACTATGCAAAATATAAATAGTTTACTTTATTTAATGAGATTTTTCCCCATATACCCCTCAATTTTAGCCTAATAACCCATATACTCATATACCCCTCTGTAGACACCTGAAAATGTGTCTCCCCAAATGAGTAATCCGTGATGAAATATGCCGCGTCTCGCGTTTGTTTCGACTCGGAAAAGATGCTTTGAACTCAC